>VMDR010002698.1:0-85278 GCA_007922815.1 Macrotus californicus
TTAGCTTTTCCTATCTCTTTAACAATTAGTATTCTTAACCAAGAGTAGTTTTCCTCAATAAATAAAATAAGTATACTTGTGAATATGAACTCAATCAAGTCTTCCTTCTTCACATCCCACAACCCACTCTCCCAGTCCAGACCATTTAGCTGTGAGTCCTCTCTCACCCCTCACTCATTAATAGTGAACAAAAATCAATACAAGTCTATCTCTACAATGTGTCTTCCTCCAGCCTTTGTCCTCATTAAGCCCCCAGCACCTCCCCCAGCACTTACCCACTGTCTATAGAATCAGTACAATTTTCCCTACCTGGCCCCATTCGACATTCCCATTCCAGCTCTCAGATACGACCTGAGGGGCTAAGGTGAAGTCACTTCATTTCTCACCTGTGTCCGACTTCCTACCCCAGGGATAGAAACTGTCAAGAGCATTCCTTTATCCCACTGTCAAAAGTACTTCCTTACTCTGAAATGCCCTCCCACTCCTGCTGTTAAAAATGCAAAAGTCTTCGGAGGCCCATGTCAAGTCATGCTATTTTCTTCATGAAGCTCTCTTAGACCCCTCAGTTAAATTAACCTTTCTGTGGCAGCCTCATGACCCTTTGAGATTAATTTGGAACACTATTCTTGTTTATCTTCCACCACAGTACTGTGATTGCCAAAAAGCAAGAAAAATAACCTACTTATCTCTGTGTTTAGAACTAGACAGACTGCTGAGGGCCTTGCATATAGTACTCGCTCAACACGGGTTGGCAGAATTGCTCCACTGAAGTTGTTTCTTTTCAACCACACAATCTTTAATTTGGTATGTCCCTAGAACCCAGTGGTTTCAAAGAAGTCAAACCACCCAAGCTGATTTTGTGTCCTGAAAATGTCTGCTTCTCCACCAACTGTACCATTAACTACCTCTGTTCTTCTGTTTAATTCAAGATCAAGGAGGTATGCAAGCAGAGAATCCCAACATGGATCCCTAAACCAAAATCTACAGGCACCAATAAGCTTTACCCTAAAGCTCCCCCAGGGCCAATGGATAAGCCTATGCACCACACTGGCTACAGGAAGCTACACATCATAAGGACTGTAACTTCCAACACTTTCCTCCACATGGGAGGGAAAAGGTAAGTCACGCCAGTGCACTGCCTGGATAAATTCATCGACAGAAACACCTGGAAAGCTGCAATGACCGCTATGGAAGGCCAAAGAGGAAAAGCCATCTCTCCAGGAAATGGTGAAGCAGCAACATGACAGTTTATTCACAGGTGGCTAGACCTGTGAAAATTATGAAAGAGCATAATGAAAGAGCAGCATATCTGCAATTATTTTTACTAATATGTGGAAGTGCAGGTACACGCAATCGCTGGCCCACACATACCCCTCAAATCCTCACCCAACTGTAATACAACCCAAAGTCAGGACTATCTACATAAGGCTAGGATAGGACTGAATTCACTAGAATAGTTCAAAAGCTGTCTGGTGAACCCAGAAGTAATCCTTCGTTCCACAGAACTTTACTGAATCACATTCTGCTAAGAAGATATGCTGGCAAGAATTCCTAATCCGCTTCAAGAAAGTAATACTATTTCCATCAAAATGAAGGGGCAGTTAAAATCACACTTAAGGTCTAAAACTATGATTTCTTTATGAACTGGAGAAAAAAATAAGTGGTAATTCTTAGTTACAACAAGGAAAAGAACAACAAAAAATGAGTAGCATCTGAATGCACCCTTTGTGTGGCCTACCTGCTGGTGCACTGTGCACCCTTGACTTCTCATACCCCATTTTTCCAGTATGTTGCTCCCCCTGTACACACCAGGCCATGGATTACACTGTAAGGCAATCATAGGCTGGTCAGGCAAACCATTTCCAATTGGTATTGCTGCTTTCTACTGTATAAGCAATCGGGACACTTGAGAGTCGAAGTTCAATAATACTGAGATATTTTAGGGAGATGTGAATCACTGTCCTGAGTGTTAAAATAAAATGATATATTATGTCATAGGACACTCTTTAATCAACATCTCTTCCTTGAATCAACTCTATAGGAAAATCAGTTGATTAGACAAAAACTTGGCATCAGGAGACTCAAATTCCAACCTTAGTTTTTCACTCTTTTGACACTGAGCTTGGCATTCATTAGTTGAGGCTTTGAGTTTCTCATATGTAAAACAGGAGAGCTGAACAATTCTTTACGCGTCTTCCATTTCTGACTACCCACGAGTATGTCCTGGTACTAAATGTTGGGTTTCACCAGTCATCTACAAAGCAGAACTCAGTCCCCTAGCAGTAAGGCAAAGCAATTCTTTTCATGACACGGAAAACTCTCTCACTGAATTCAAAAAAAAAAGATGTGTCTGTAATTCAGTGTGCACAGAGCAACACAATAATGTTTTAAGACAAAGCACTTTTGATATGAGAGACAGTTATATTTCATAAAGCTTCAGTCAGAAAAAAAATATGAAGAGCATGACGCAATGTTCTCTGTGGTCCTGCATGGAGAACTGGAGGCAGGATCCTGGAAGAAATCCTCATGGCTAAATTCACTGCGTCAGCCCGCTGTCACGAGATGGAGCCAACAGAGCAGGAGCAAAGAAACTGCAACTCTCCACGTTCATCCAGGCAAGCCAGCTTCCATGCATTGATGCCAGCCCTGCCCTGGAAGCACAGGCGGCACTGAGCTATGCAAGCCAGAGAGAGGGACCACGCGCAGCAGTCCCAGAAGGCAAATGGCAAAGGGAAAAGGTGAGAAGGCCAGGTGAGTTAAAAGTCACAAGTGGAAAATCTAAGGTAAGGGAAAGCAGTAAGAGAACAGTGGAAAGATGTGGACTAGAAAAGAAGGTGATGAAGCTGTGACACCGAAGATAATACAAAAGACAATTCAGAGGGAAGTGCACGGCAGTGACAGGTGGACAGTGCAGTGGGAAAGCACTGTGTAGGGAACTCAGCACTGCCCGTCACAATCAGGTAACGTAAAGTGAACAGAGGAGAGTAAAGGAAGGACAGAAGAGCTACTCAGGACACACGTAAGTGAGAAGATGCCCTAGGAGATGGCGATGGTGCACGACAGAGTCAGGAAAAACAGTGTGCTGCGTAACATTCAGCACTGATAATTACACTAATGGAGAGGAAAAAACACTGGACCTCCTATAGTGGAAACCAGACAGACTGAAAAGAAGCACAAAACAGGAAGAACAAAGCACCAACCATCCCAGCAAATCCAAATGCCCTGGGAACGTTTTATCCTGAAGAGGAGCACGAAATATGTTTTATGTCGGAGACTTCAAAATCGTTGTCTCCTGTGTCAGGAGACATCCTAAAATATATTTTCATGGCAAGCTGGCCCAAGTGGAAGCTCAAGAAAGAAAAGAGAGACAAGATATTGTACAAAGCACTAAAACAAGGTAGGAAAATAGCAACACTTCTACAGTAAACAGTGGAAATCCATCTTTAAATGATAACACAGTTCTGACCTCATTAAAAGAAAAGTCTTTAAACTAACAAAGTCTATTTTAACAAAAGGATTACCCACCAAAACCATATTTGTTTTTAAGCAATGTGTAATACAAAACAGACTTTTTGGCCAACCAAATATTTAGTTTCAGTGATTTCTGAACTGTTTTCCTTAGTACCTGTTTGGAATAAAGCACAGGTACAGAGATGTGTATTTTTACAAACTGAAGGCAAGCTCCTCCAAGACTTACTTTATTGCGATACTTACTTTATTACAGTGGTCTGGAACTGAACCTGCAACATCTCCCTGGTGTCCCTGTACCTGGTTTTATCAGGAATGTGACTGTTCTAACATATGACTGATAATTATGGGCTGAGTAATGGAGTAATTGATATAAAACACAATTCTTTCTGGCGTACGTCTAAATTTCTCCTTCTTCAGGGGACATGCACCATAAAACTTGGCGTTAGACTCTGAGTCTGGGGCACAAATTCAGCCTACTATCTGTTCCTCAAAAGAGGAAAATTTTCCGAGATGTGAAAATTACATGAAATTCAAATTTCATTGTCATAGATAAAGTTCTATTGGAACACAGTCACATTTGCTTGTTAACGTATTGTCTGTGATTGTACTTTTGTTAGAATGGCAGAGTCAGGTAGATGCAGCAGTAAGCATCTGGCCAGCGAAGCCCAAAATACCACCTGGCCTTTTACAAAAAAAACATTTGCTGACCTCTGCTCTAGGGTGACCTGGACTAACAAGTAACTCAAGAACAGGAGTTTAAGAGAAACTTAATTGACTGATTTTTAAAAGCAATCCTAGTAACTGCTAATAATACTAATAAATACTAACAATTCAGTTAAGATTCTATGAAAGCTGATAAAAATGGGAAACTGTATTTCAAGCTGTTTGTGAGATAGTTAGTAAATGTATATGTAATTCTATGAATGCACTAAAATGTTCAACTAAAGAGCATCAGATAAGAACAGATCAAGGAATTTGTGCCACAAAATAATGTGTTATTGTTGAATCTGAGGGGGGAATTGGAAATATTTCTAGGCCTTCCAAATTTCTGGTATTTTTTAAGAGATTCACAGACATTTAGCAAAATTACAGCAGAACTACTTCTGTCCATGTGATTTGGAGAAATTTGTGTAAATTGTATCTTCAAGCATTCATAATTGTTCTCAAGAACTTGTTTAATCATTTGCAAGAATCACAGAAACTGTTAATGTTACTGAACTCAAGGGGTCACCACTTGGGGCGCACTCAACTCAAAAACGAGATGTGGATGCTGCAAGGTAGTTTTATTTACTTCCAGCAAGTCAAAGAGACAGGGTGTTCATATCCTAAGGTTTGCCTCCCTGAAAGGAGGCTTAGCCATTGCTTATATATGCTATTTCATCGATTTACATGTTGCTTTCTTGTTTGCAGTTGGCTATACTTATCAGGTTGGGTTCCCATCAAGTTTATCCTATTTATAGCTGGTTTGCAAAATACTGTGCTGCATTTTGACATTTAGCAAGGGTAGCATTTAGTCAGAATGGCCCAGACCTTGAGATCCTTGTCCTATCTAATGTGTACAGTAAGGTAAAACTAGCCAATGATGGTTATCTGTGGATCCATGTGTTA
The DNA here is from genome assembly GCA_007922815.1 of Macrotus californicus. Classification (NCBI taxonomy): domain Eukaryota; kingdom Metazoa; phylum Chordata; class Mammalia; order Chiroptera; family Phyllostomidae; genus Macrotus; species Macrotus californicus. The sequence goes on from VMDR010002698.1 coordinate 5,080, forward strand.
TAGTCTTCAAGTTCAGAACAATGACTAACAGTGGAGTGCTCCCTCTCTCCATTCTCCATCTTGCCTTTTAAAATGTATCCAGCCCATTTTTTTGCTCTTGAACACATGTCTTAAAATAATATTATTTGAATTCTGATTGAACCATATCAATGTATAAATTCCTTAATGTAAGCAGATTATGTCCCCCCTCTAATTCCATTACAAGTGTCTAAAATAGGGCCAAGTGTGAGAACTCAATAAATTATTTTGAAAATGACATGCCCTGAAGTCAACTCTCTGTTCTATGCTATCAAAATCCACTGCAAGTATTCCCAGTCTGAGTTTGTGTGTAGAGGCACTGCTTTACAACATCTACTATGCATGTCTGCCTATAGGTAAAACTGGTATTGTAAAGGCCTAACTGTGGTGTGAAAAAGGAAAAAAAACAAAAACCTGAGTTATTCAGGTTAGAAGGATAGATCCAAGGTGTTCCCCTATTTTATCATTTCATAAAGGAAGTCAGCACAGATAAAGCTGATAAACATGATTTGACAGAGATACTATAAAATACTACAAAAAAATTTACAATGATCATTTCAGCAATTGCAAACAAAATGATCACATTAATTCTAGGTGACAAAAGCCGTCACCTGTAGGAATTACTGGCTCATTTACAATGCAAAAGTCTGTTGTCCCCTTTCAAAAGATAATTTATAAAACTAAATCCAAATATGGTTAGAATAAAATGCTGTACAGTTGTACAACAAGGATTTCTAACTTATTTTTGAAAGAGAAAAGCAGCATCTGCCAATTCTGTCAAAAGCCTAGGTAAGATTTTGACAACTTTTCTCGTGGACCAAATTCTTTAGATATGCAACTCTTATGTTGAGGTCTCCAAGATGTGGCTATGAAATTAATTACTTAATCAACAAATTAATTACTTAATGAACAAATACTTAATAAGTGTCCCTGTGTACCCAGATACTACTTTCGGCTCTGAGGATACAGCAAAGAACAAGATAAACAAATGTCTGCTCACAGAGAGCTTACATTCTAGTGTGAGGAGACCATAATAATTTATTAAGGAAAAAGCTGGTAATAAGTGTTCTGCTGATAATTACCATAATATGATAATTAATAGAACTGCTCTAGACTGGCTGATTTTTTTGGTGATATTTGAACTGAGGTCTTAATATTAAAAGGCTAGCCATTTGAAATTGAGAAGGACAGCCCAGAAATGAAAAGGAACAGCTATTGCAAAAGTCTAAAACTGAATGAGCATGGCCTGTAGAGAGACACAATGAAGGCTGGTGTGTTGGGACAGCAGAGTGGAGTAAGCAGGAGAACAACCGGCAGACACCAGCCACGATCAGTAACCTCGGTTTTATTCTGTGTGTCGGGGAGAAGCCAATGGAGGGAACACTTTCTATTTTATAAGGGCCACTCTGATGCTGAGTGAAGAGCAGCCCATAGAGGGACAAGACAGAAACTGGAGGCACTGCTAGTTTACTGCAACAGTAATGGAAACAAAGGATGATAGCATGTATTCTCACGGACTTACCAAAAAAAGGAAAATGGGAAAAAAAAGTTTTAGAATATGTTTTGGAGGTAGAGACAAGAGTTGAGAGATCAGACGTGAGAGGAGAAGGAAATAAATAAATCAGAATATTCCTCGGCCTCTGTGAAATCGGGTAGTTGGTGATTTGGTTTACTGAGACAGGGGAGTCTGGAGAAGAAGCAGGCTGGGGATAATTGGGTCTCGTCCACATTTGACATTCCTACGGAATAAGTAAAGACTTCACGAAGACTGCCAGCACGTGAGCCCGGGGCTCTAGGATCAACTTTGAGTTCCTGGCAAAGAGATGGTTCTCAAAGTCCAACTGTACAACCTACGTTTTTGTATCCAAGTAATCAATGTACTTTAGAAGAGTAAACTTAAGCAGATTAGGGGTTAGTAGACACAGTTTGATAAGAATGATATATATAAACAGAAGGGTTTATAAAGTATAGGCCTCTTTGAATTGATAAAGGATTGTTATTTTAGCAATGAGATTCTTACCATTGATAATCAGAATAATTACCTATGGGAAATTTAAGTGCACAGACTGGTTTCAGACTGCCTGCCTATGAATGACAGCCTCCTCACCAACTGAAAGGCATTGGGCAAATCACTTAACCATTTAGTACCTCAATGTCCTCATCTATAAAATGGGGACAACAGTTAACGACCTCATGGTGTACTTATGAAGATTAAATGAGCTAATACATGTAAAGCAATCAAAACAGTATCTGTCGCGTACTAAGCACTCAACAATTCCAGTTGGTACTATCTGCAGTCTCCCACACTACACATAGAAGTGTCTGTCTTCACACTTCAGTTTTCTAGCTAGGTGCTTAGTAAGTGATAGCATCAAAGATTCAGAGAGAGCTAGGGAAGCACATGAAAAACCCACCTAAAAGAAGTGGAGGCTGAGAGTTTGCAGATTGCTAACACCATCCTCTTTAAAAACAAGCTATGTGCTTGCCAGTCATTCCTAAATCTGTATGTACAGCCCTGACCCAACCCTGGAGCTCCAAACCCAGCTGCTGCTGGACACTGAGTTGGTAATTTAATAGGCATGGTACTGGAATAAAGAGGGGACACAGTGTTCGCTTCAGTTAGTGACTGATTAAGTGACCACCTCCAACTCTGTAAGTCACAAAATCCATGCAGTGAATAACATTCTCTCAGTTTTCAGTTTCGCACTGAGTCAACTACATTAAATCTCAGGCAGATGCATCTGCTGACTGTATCATTAATGTTTGCAATCAAGATACTATTGCCTGTATTATTTACTATAAATCAATTCAAGTCATTTTTTAAGGTAGGCAGGGAATAAGAAAATAAGTGAAATAAAATGAAATATTAGATGCCATTAGATGATTCCTAGGCTCTGCTGCCTAAAGCAGACTGCACTGCACGCTCCTCAACAGAAGTAGCTCTTAGCTGTCTTATCCTGAGTGGTGACTCCAATGACCAGCAACGATGTCACCAAATGAGTGATCAGACATCCCAGGTGGACCAGGACAGTCCCAGCAAAATTCTAATTGCATGGCCTTCCACTCTCAAAAGTGTCTAGATTGGATGAGAAATTATATGTCTGTTTATGGATGTGGTCCCCAAGAACTCCGCAGCATCTTGTAGGCATGTATTCATGCAATCATTCAGCTACATCTACGAAACACCAAGTGCCAGGCCCCATGCTGGGCTCCCGCACAATGCAGGACTCTAACATAAAAATGGCAGGTCTTGAAGAGTCATAAGATGCATACAAAAAGGGTCATATTTAGGTGAAGAGCTACAGTAAGAGTCTGTGAATTTCATTCCACATCTAAGAAGTCATGATAACAGCAAAAAACATGGTACATTTTCTTAGACACACAATAAACAGCTGGATACATTAGACAGGTGTTATACACAATGTAAAGCCAACAAACATTTGTTGAATAAGTAACTAAAATGCTCCATTGTATCGTCACCGTAGGTATGAACTGTGAACAGGTGATAAGGAAAGATGTTTACTTTTTATAGGCAAGTAGTATAATACACAACAGGAATAAAAGCATCATTACAACTACCTTTTCTCTGACTTAAGGCACTATTTCCACTTTGATCTTCAAAACAAAACATAATTTATACACTTTAGGCTGATCTTTCCGTAGTAATGTAGGAAGAATCAGGAAATCTAAATTGGTTCAGCTGTGATTTCTTCTGAATTAGAAATACTACAGATTAGTTAGGCAAATTACTAGTAAATAATCATTCAAGCAGATCTCAAGGAAGCTTACATGCTCACTTTACTTAAAAGCAGTTAACAAAGGCCTCTGAAAAATTTAATGTTACTGATTTTCAAAGTTCAGTCTTACAGCTAGAAGGAATCTAAGCAGGGAGGTGATCCTGGTGACTCCAGCATCCTATCTTGATGGCGATCCTGGCAACTGAGGTGAGGAGGCTGTAACACTTTATAAAGTTCTACTAGATTTAATGTTTAGAACTGTTGGTGGGTAAAACCCCTAAAAGGATAATCCCTAGGGACCCCTCATTTTACAGACCATGATATGAGGCCCGGAGAAGCCCTGTAATAATAGTGGGAAATTGTGACTTGGAAAGTCAGGCACATGTGACTAAACTCTTCCCAGATCTTTTCCTTGCTGTGTGTTCCTAAGAATATTACTTTTCTCAGTTTTTCATCTATAAAAATGACACTTACCTTTAAAAGATGTTATAAAGATGAAATAAATTAATATTTATGCAAACATCTAGCACATAATTGATGCTCTACTCTATACAAGTTGATTTCCCTCCTTCCAAAGGGTAACTAACTTCAGAGACACATAGCTGATGAGGAGCAAGGGGCAGGACTAGAATCGAATTAGGATCCACTTGACCACTAGATAAGAATTCAATTATTTCTTAAGTGGTCTCTGCCCTTGAATCATACCATAAAATATAGCTTTTAACACCCGAGTTAAGGGGAGAAGGGTTATTAAGAGTAAATTTGGGACAACACAGCCTACAAAGAAAGATACTTGTGCCTTGAAACACAGAGATACATTTACTAGAAACAAAGTTGCAAGAGAGTCAGGACGTTTAATGGAGGAAGTATTACAAAGGCTACCTTTTTAAAAATGACATCTGCTCAGTTTGTATCTGAAAGCTGCCCTTGTGGAAACATGCTTCGGAGAATTTTGTCTTTAACAGATATCTCACAACTCACATTTCAACATTGATATTCAACATTGATACAGCAAATATGTATCAAGCGTCCATCACGTGCAGGGCCCTGTGCACTACACAGACATAACTCAGACTTTGGCTTTGTCCTAAAACAAACAAAATCTCAGAAGCTAGTAAAGAAGAGGCAGAATTTGAAGAAAGGTAAAGAACGTAAGTGTACGAAGACTTCCGGGACTTGAAAAGAAAAGCTGACGGCCAGACCTACGGTGAGGAGTTAATGCTACCTACTCTAGAACAAAGCGTCCACTGCATTGGCATCGGGTATACACAGCGGAGTACACTTTGTCTGAATTGAATTAACTGAATTCTAGGCTTGTTTCTGACACCAACTAATTATGTGCACTTGTCAAGTTACTTAACATCTTTAGGTCTCATGTTCCTCATCTGTAAAATGAGTGAGTTCAAACGGACGATCTCTATCTCAGCTTCCTTTAGGCTCTAATAATCCAAATTACATGATGATGATGATGATGGTAGCAAGAAAAACTAGCTCATTTTACCAAGCAGATATTATGGGCCAAGCACGGTGCTAAAGTGCTTCATTTGTCTTCATTTAATCCTCACCACAACCTTATGAAATTGGTATTATTATTATCCTTATTTTACAGACGGGAGGGGGTGGGGATCAAAACAGTACTAGAGGGCTGCAGTCGCGATCTGAACAGAAGCAGTCCGAACCTAATCCAGAAGTTCTTCGTAACCATACACCCAAACTGCGTGTCTTTACGAAAACTGTCGTATCCATCAAGAAACAAGGAAAAGAAACACAAAGGTTCGAGAAGGGTCCGTCCCGACTGGCGGGCAGATCCTAGTTACTGTCATTCTTGTCTGTCCCACGTGTTCCCAAGCCTGGCGCCCGCGCGTCCTCGGCTCCGCCCCCGCGCTCCCCACAGCTGTGCGCGCCGCAGCGGGACCGAACCCGCGGCGGCTGCCAAAGGCGGGCCCCAGATGAGACGCGAGGAAGGGCTGGGGGCCGGGGTGGGGGGTGGATGAGGCCCCGCAGGAGCGCGGGCAGAGTGGGTACCTGGGCTGCTGGCTGCTCCGGGCGCCTGGTTCTCCCACCAGTTGTCTCCGAGATCGTCTGCCATCTTCACGCGGGCTTCGACGTGAGCGGACCACCAGGGAGAGGTGTCCGAGGGAAGAGACCCTCCCCGCGTCGTGTCTTAGCCGGGTCCTGGCGGTAGCGGCACTCAGAGACTCTGCCCTGACAGCGTGTGTCGCCTCCGCCCCGCAGCGATGGCGTCACAACCTCCGTCCCGCCTCCCCTGCAGCCGCGCCTAATTCGTCGCAGTTTCCACACCTGTGCTCCAGGGCAGGCTCAGCGTGGAGGCTCAAATTAATCTCATAAAAACACAAAGACAAGAAGACACAAACAATAAAAAAGACTGCAATTTTTTATTCAGTTACTTTGAAACTTTAGGTTTTATTTTTGCTGAAAAGGTATTGTCGAAAGTGTGAAGTAGGATGCTGAGATAATTTTTCTCTGTTCACTTTCAAAGACTTGGAGCCGCGGGCCCGGGCCCGAGCACGTGGGTGTGTTTTCGTTTGCGTGCTAGTGTCCGGGCGTGCTTGTGTTTGTACAGTTTGCTCTTATAAAACGTGCACAAGAACTCATGACCACGAATGTTGGGCCTTTGTTGTAGATGTGGGTGCTTCCCTTTTTAAGCTGTGTGTGTAAAGAAAACGACTGGTCCAGAAGGGCTCGTCCGCGGAAAGCCCAGGTTGCAGGGAGACGTGAGAATCTTCTCCCGCACAGCCCCTGCGGTTGTTGCCCCTCTCTCGGTTTTGTGAAACGAGACCAGAAGGGAGCCCACGGCCGCCTAACTATAGGTAAGAGACCTGCAGGTGACTCTTGGCACATTTTCAACGCGAAGTGGCAGAGATGGGCAAGGAAAACTCCATGGTCGCCGAATGCTGGTGCCAGTTGTGAAATAAGCGTGGACGATATTTTCAGGACAGCCTTCGTGCACAGCGGTAAAAATCATAGAAGAAGGTATTAAATACACGCAGTGTGCTGGCGCTATGCTTGGGATGTGCTTTAAAGATGTGTGTGACGTGATCGCGCCTTTCCAACATCACGGAGTAGAGGAGATAGGACTTGTAAGAATAAAGGTCTAAACCAATCTAGGATACATCCTCGCAAATGACAAGGACCAAGAATCTTAATCTGATGAGAATAGGATTAGTCATATGTGAACAATTACCCAAAACCCATCGACCTAGGTAAGGTGGCTTATAAGTGCATTACAGATTAGACTTTATCAGTGTGCCCTAAATGCCCTAAAAGGGAAAACAGGAGATATAAATGTGGCAAATGTAAAATAATCTGTAATCATCAAAATTAATGTCTTTCATGGGGAAATGTAAATGGCAGAAGATTATGATGGTTGATAGATTATTGAAAAGGAAAAATGGATAAGAAATACCAATGTGGAAGAGGAAATGCCATAACCAATAAATATATGAGAAGATGCCCTGTCTCGTTATTAATCCAAAAATACAAAAAAGACTACATGGAGATACTGATTTTCATTTAGTAAACTGACAAAATTTTAGTCTAGGAATACCAAATTCTGGAGCACATGTGCATCAATAGGAATTCTTACACATTATTGCCATGAGTGCAAATTGATAAAACCGCATGGAAAAGCAATTTGGCAAAATCTCGTAAAGGTCAACATACACACTTTATGATCCAGCAGTTTCCACTCACATACAGGGTCCAGCAGAAGTAAGGCCTGCTTGAGTGTGGTTGGTAGGGTAATAACATGGGTGTAATAATTTATAGTTTTAATTTAAACATTTCACCTTAAATGTCATATGGTGTGCTTCAGTGTGATATTATTATGTTACAGAATTACATGCTTATGATTTTGTAATAAAACAGGGGTGTTAAGCCCTTGCTGGTGTAGCTCAGTGGATTGAGCTTGGGCTGTGAACCAAAGGGTCTCTGGTTCGATTCCCAATCAGGACACATTCCTGGGTTGCCGGCCAGGTCCCCAGTAGGGGCTACACAAGAGGCAATCACACACTGATGTTTCTCTCCCTCTCTTTCTCCTTCCCTTCCCCTCTCTCTAAAAATAAATAAATAAAATCTTTTTTAAAAAGGTGGGGGGAGGTGTTTGTTATTTGTGCTGGATCCTGTATATTGGTTTGGCCAAAAAATTCATTTATTTTTTTCTGAACAATGGCTCTAGTAGTGGTTAGTTGTCTTTAACTTCATTTGAAACAATTTTGTTAGACTGTATTGTGACAGGTGTCAAATCAGCATGCATTTAAAAAAAATTACCAATATTGGTGAATTTTTGTGCAGCCATTTTAATATTGAAGATGGAAGAAAATAGGTAACATTTTCTGTGTATTATGTTTTATTATTTCAAGAAAGGTAAAAACGCAACTGAAATGCAAAAGAAGATTTGTGCAGTGTACGAAGAAGGTGCTGTGACTGATCAAACATGTTGAAAGTTTGCGAAGTTTGTTGGTACTATTGACGTTCTGGCCAAGTAACTCTTTGCTGTGGGGCTGTCGTGTGCATTGGAAGATGTTTAGCAGCACCCTGGTTTCTACCCACTAGAGGCTAATAGCAGGAGACAGCTGACTCATTCAAAATACCCAGATCAATAAAGTTATTAGTGAAAATGAAAAATGTGTCTTTTAATTTATGGAAAAAACTCTGGCCTTTTTGCCAACCCAGTACATACACTTGAGAAACTCCTGCATATATGTACCAGGAAACTGCAAAGGCATATTCACAGCAGCACTGCTAATAGCAGCGAAAAGTGGAAAAACCCAAATGTGTTTGTGTAGAAAGTGGATAATTAAATTACAGTACTGCCATAAAATTAAGCAGAATAAATGGATGAATACACACGTTATATGGACATATTTGGGAACAATGCCGAGTTTTAAAAAGCCAAGTCCTACATGCCATTTTATAATGTTCAAGTACAAGGAAGACTAAAAATTGTTTAGGCAACAACAAAAAAAATGTGTTTGTAATTTTAAGGTAAGAGAATGGTAAACACAAAGTTCAGGATATGGATTGTTGGGGGTTGGGGAAGGGAGTGGACAGGGAGATGGGATTAGGAAGGAGAACAAAGGTAGATATAAATTATTGGCAAAGATTTAAGAGTAGAGTGAATTTAACTTATGGTTTTAACTTGTAGCTATATATATTTTTGTCTTATCAAAAATACTTATCTATATAATTTAGAAGATAGGGGAAAAGATCTACTTATAACAGCATTTTCAGTAGAGTTAAGTTGGGTGCTTTTTGTTAAGAACTCACTAAAAATTCCAATCAATGGCCCTACATCTGAAGTGACACAAAGGTGCCAGACAGCCCTACCACCTTCCCACGTGAGTTCACTTTTCCACAGTCCCTGATCTTATCCCAGGACCAATCTTCCTCTGTGCCCAGGGTCCAAACCCTTTTCGCCTTCCTCTAACCTGCACAGTTTCAGTCATAGCAGCACCGTCTTCCTGGTTGCATTCTCATTTTGCATTCTCATTGGAAAGTCTGGTTGCTCTGTCTCCAAAATATATCCCAGCTCTGACTGTTCAACCATCCTTTTTATCATTTCCACCACCACAACCTTGGTGTGAGACAGTCATCTCTTTCCTGGGCCACTACAAAAGCCTCGAAATCCATCTCCACTTCATTTCTTGTCCCACCTCAGTCTTGCTTCCCAACAGCACTGCCAGTGATGATGTTACTTTCCTGTTTAAAATGCTTGTCATCTCTCATCATACTCATCGTCTTTGGGACTGGATTTGTATCTTTCTTATTCACTGCTGTGGCCCCAGGACCAAGGATAGGACTGGCACGGGGTAGACTCTCAAAATATATTTACTTCCTGACTGAATTTGAACTCCCTTTATTCTGATTGTCTTACTCACCAAACAGCCTTCTGATGATGCGGTTTGCTTCCCAAGTCAGCTTTCTTTCTGGCAATAGATATCAAGGGTCAGCAAACTAAGGCGCCTGGCCAAGTGCATCCCATGGCCTTTTTTGTTACGGTGAACTAAGAATGATTTTTACACTTTCAAAGCATTGTAAAAAAATAATAAAACAACAAAAATATGAAAAAGAATGTAACAGAGATTGTGTCTGCCATATATTTACTGACAGTTGACAGAAAAATATTTGCTGACCCCAGGTTACATTGACCAGCCAGTTTAGGTTGTACATTTGTTTAACCTCTATTGACCAGTGAATTGGCATCCTAATTTATAAATCAGCCCATTGTAAAATCCTGCAACCTAGGAAATGGTCACCTCTTCTAACACAGAGAAACTGAGGCTGAAACAGGTCTTGATGTGCTTCCTCTTCCTGTACAGTATGTGACTGAGTATTCTGAGAGTTCAGAGGAGGAAGTATTCATTTCCTAATGTGAACTGAGAAACCTTCATAAAGGTAGTGGTGCTTGAACTTGACCTTGATAATGGATCTCAATTGGCATGTTTTTTGAGACAAGTCATTTAACCTTGTTGGGCTTCACCTTGCCATACATAAAGATAATTCCTGTTGTCTTTGTCAACCCCGTGCCTTGATCTTGAACATCAGACCAAGAATTCTGGGTATTATGTTCATGACATACAAAGGATGTGCGGAAGTATTATTTTAGGAATGCTAAATTGGTGTTACTGTGCACGGTAAATAATAGATACGAGCAGAGCTTTCCATCTGGCAAGGGTGTGCTAAGTTACTGAGCTCCTCAGTCTTTGGGGCAGGCAGAGTCCCTGAGCCGTTTACTCCAGGGTGAGGGCCACCTCATCTCTTCACTTCAGTGTTATATAAATAGTGCCATTTTCTATGAGTACTATGATGTTAAAAGTTTGGGACTGACTGGTCTAGTGGGAGGGGAAAAAAAAAAAGTTTGAAGGCCAATTTGTGAAGGCTCACCGTGCAATGAAAAGAACTTAATCACAACAGAGGTTCTTAGTCCTTGTGAGCAGAAGGCAGATGTCAACTGCCAGATGGGAAAGCATGATCTCTGGACCTGTTCGCAGAAATGAGCCAGTTCTCAAACAACCCATTGATACAGAAGGAATATGGATTCCCCTGAGTAAGTCCTCTGCAGCACTACTGTATAGAGGATGGGGCAAAAGTAAGTTTAAAGTTGCTCCTATGGAAAAAGTACAATAATTAACAATAATACAAGAATAAAATCTGTGTTTTGTATACTCCCAACTGTAACCTTACTTTGCCCTACCCTATATAAAGTATGTACTCAAACCTTTTCTGACAGAACTTAATGACCATTTTTCAGAGATATTTTACACTGGAGAAAACAGCTGGGAAAATGTCCAGCTCTTCCCAGGGGTGTTGGATAGAGGGTGAACTACAAAGATGCAGGGAATCTGCACTGCTACCATAACTTCCTGTTAGAGCAGGGCGTATTGGCGCCAGGTGATAGAGTCCTGGCCCGAATCTAGTTCACGGCGGCTCCAATGGATCCATCAGTTGGTCATCTCTTCAATTGCTGAGTGCATAATTAAGACGGCTATACTTTGTAGTAGATGGAACCATCACATTGACCCTCTGACCTATGAAGTAAGAACCAGTAGGGTAGGAAGAGCCACCTGGAAGCCCTAAAACTGCCTCTTCCACTCCACTCCATCGTCAAGATAGTAATCAGAAGCGCCATGTCACTCCAGTGGAACTGCAGAGGTTAATGACAACCTAGAGGACTTAGAAGCTGCAGGGGTCTGGTTTACCAGAATGGTCCCTCCTAAATCAGATGGACCATACCAAATGATGGTGGGCCACTGTAAACTTAAGGCACAGGTGGCAAACAAGGCCCACGGGCCGAATCCGGCCCTCCACCTTGTTTTATCCGGCCCAGCACCTTGTTTCTACCCTGAGGCTGCGTCAAGCTCCTTGCCCCTAGTTAAGGAGTAGTTGCATTTATACAGTCCTAAAATTCGGCCCTTTGAAGGCAACCACGAGGCTGATGTGGCCCCGGTGAAGATGAGTTTGACACCCCTGACTTAAGTGCTATCTTCAATCAGAGGTTGTCGCAGGTGGTGTACCTCTGGTTGAACCCATCAACACAGCCTCTAGTACTTTTCTAAGTGATTTTCATCTGGTGAATGTATGCTATGCATACTCAATTCCTATCAGGAAACAAGATCAAAAGAATTTTGCATTCACTTGGGAATATTGAGTTCATGTTTACTCAAAGCTGTGAATGCTTTCTTATGAACACTCTAAGGCTGATTAACTCTCCTGCTTTTTGCCATTATATAGTTCAAAAGGAGTGATAGGTTACAAATGTTCAGGAGCCTGCAATGTTAATCACATTTTTAGGAGTCTGGAAATCTGAGACATGCCTGGGTGTCCCCTTCAAGGTAAAGGAAAAGTTATTGAATCTTTCATTTCCCACCACTAAGGAAAAGAAACAGTATTTCTTGCACCTCTTTGGATTGGACAGATAGCCTGTGTCACACCTGGAAATACTTTTCTAACCCATTTATCAAGTGAGTCAAAAGGCTACCAGTTTTGAGTAGGGTTAAGAGAAGAGAGGACTTGGCAGCCTGTTCTGGTTGTGATATAGGCTGTTTTTCCACTCAGTTCATGATGATGTGACAGACCCCAAGGTGCTAGGTGATGATGATGCTGTGTGGAATCTAGCAAGACCTAAGAGGAGAGTCGCAGCACAGACTCCTGGGGTTCTACAGTAAGACCATGCCTTCTGCAGCAAAACCATTCGGCAAGCACCTACTGTCAGGATACTGAGCTCTAGTAGATACTGATCATTTGACTATGGAACATCAAGTGGTTATATGACCAGAGCTGCCCTTCAGGACCTAGATTTTGTAAGGTCAGGTGTTCATAGCAAAAATCCACTGAACCATAGAAATGGTGTATGTGAGATCACATTTAAGCAGGTCCAGCCCTGGCTGGTGTGGCTCAGTGGTTGAGTGCTGGCCAGCGAAAGAAGGGTCACTGGTTCAATTCCCAGCCGGGGCATGTGCCTGGGTTGCAGGCCGGGTCCCCAATTGGGGAGGCAACTGATCAATGTATCTCTCACACATTAATAATTCTCTTCCTCTCTTTTCCTCTCCCCTCCCCATCTCTAAAAAGAAATAAAATCTAAAAAAATAATCAGGTCCAGAAGTCGTAAGTTATGTGAACGTAAGTTATGGCCCAGATCTCCCACAGGTGTGAACTTGTGTTCCTCTGCTCACACCTATGGCCAGAAGATGACGGAGGGAAATGTTCAAGGCAGGCTCAGGGTTGGTGTGTTAGTGGAGCTGGACTGCTGATGTACGACAGTCCCCCTCGAGGAAGGGCCCTAAGGGACAGTGGTGAGGAGAACCCTGGTGGGCAGACCTGCAGGACGTACATTTGGTCATCGCCTTTGAACGGAGAAATTGTCTGAGGCAAGGATGGACATAGTTTTGGGCAACAGTGAATGGAGTGGGGCAAGGACCTGTAGGACAATGTTTGAAGTTCAATAACGAAAAGATCTGGAAGAAGCATGTGGAGTGACCTGAGGGAGTGGCAAAAGTGTGTGAATCTTATGTCCCATGTCTAGGTCCACCATGTCTAGTATGTGTCACAGATAAGAAACCGAACAACCAGGTAGGTATCTGGCAGATTGTATTTTCCAAAGGTTCCCAGCAATATATGCTATCCTGCATACTTTTCTTACAATGTGACCTTTTCATACCTCTCGCTGAGCAGTGAGGTCTGCATTTCCTTTCCTTGAACCTTGGCAAATCTTTATTGGCTCAACTAATAGAATATGGTAGAAGGGATGTTCTGTGAATTCTGAGGCTGGATATTTTAAATTCAATGCATTTCCACCTTGTTACACTTGGAACCCAGGAATCATGCTGTAAAGAAGCCCAAAGTAGCCAACATAGAGAAATGACATGGAAAGAACATATGCGGGTATTCCAGCGCTCAGCCCAGCTGAGGTCTCTGCCGACAACCAGCATCAACAGCTAGGTATGCAAATGATGAAGCCTCAGGATCGCTCTGGGCCTCAGTTGTTGATTCACGCTGGACTGCGGTCCCAGATAACACAGAGTAGACAGAAACCGTCTCCACTCTGGCCTGTCCAAATTTCTGACCCACTGAGTTCATGTTAAGAAAAAACCTGCTTGTGGAACTGCTGTCTCTCCTCTGGCCACGAGAGGGAGCACTTGTCCTTTGGGACCTGCCAGATGCTGAAATCATGCTCACTTCCTTTCTCCTAACCAAGGCTGGATACTGTCCCCAGAGTGGCCACAAAGTTTTCTTCTCTCTCCATATGTCCTGGTGAGGTCAGTTGGCCTAAGTGAAATGTTTCATTATCTTCTATCTTGAGTATATACGGGCTCTGAAAAGATCCCTTCATTTAGAGAAAGAAAAACCTGATCTTTAATTTCACATTTAGCATCAGAAAATTGGCATGCAGATTGCATGCTTATGCTTGAAGACAGAAAACTCACTCTATTTTTCAGTTTGGGGTTATGGGGTAAAGGCAGGGAGTTAGTGGCAGGCAAGTCTTGAGGTCCCTAGGAGGTAACATCCACTGAAGGGGACGAGGTGCGGTAAGTGGCAGTCCCCATCGGAGCCTGCAGAGCTTCCCCGGGAGAGGCTGGGTCTGTGGTTTCTGACCCACCACAGCGGGGTTGCTCAGGCTCTTTATCCATTAGGTAAACACTGTGATGAACTTGGAGGTGAGGGAGGCTGCTGGAAGGCATTTCCGATAACCACTTACATCGTGAGTTATTCCTATTAGCAGGTGTTTCTTCCCTTTAGTGTTTTCTTATTGCGATAAAACACAAAAAATTTACCATCATAACCATTTTATAACTGCAGTGCAGTGGCATTAAATACATTCACTCTCACCACCGTCCATGTCCAGAATTCTTTTTATCTTGCAAAATTGAAACTCTATACCCATTAACCAATAACCCCCCGTTCTGATCTCCCCCCACTCCTGGAAAACACTCCTCCACTTTCTGCCTATGAATTGAATTACTATAGATACCTCAATAAGTGGAATAATGTATTTGTACTTTTGTGATTGGCTTACACTTTTTTAGCATAATGCCCTCCAGGCTCACCCATGCTGTAGCATGGGTCAAAATTACCTTCATTTTTTAAGGCCGAATAATATTCCACTGTATATGTACACCACATTTTGTTTACACATTCATCTACTGATGAACATCGGGGTTGCTTCTACCCTTAGATGTTGCGAATAATGTTGCTGTGATCATTGATGGACGAGTATCTGTCTGAGTCCTTGCTTTTAAATCTTTTGGGTATATGCTCAGAAGTGGAAATGCTGGATCATTTGGTAATTCTATTTTTAATTTTTTGAGGAACCACCATACTGTTCTCACAGCAGTTGCCCAATTTTACATCCCCACCAGCAGGGCACAAGGGTTTCAACTTGTTCATATCCTTGTTAACACTTATTTTCCATTTTTTCTTAAATAGTAGCCATCCTTATGGGTGTGAGGGGGTCTCTTTAGTGTTTAAAGCCATATATACCTACTCTCCTATGTCCTAAAGGACAGGAATGTCACCATCACATTTGTCAACATGTCTTCTGGTAGCTGGCCATTTCTGTTGTGTCTGGTAAGGACCATAAATAAGAAATAACTGAGAAATTTGTCATTGTTTTCTCTTTTGAGGCAAACTAATATTCTGAGCAGTTGTTTGCTTCTTAGAAAGCTCAGAACTTTTATCTCCTGCCTTGAAGCAATAAATATGATGTAATATCTCAGACTGTGAACCTTAAGCCAGATAGATACCTGGGTTAAAATCCTAGAGTTGTCATTTTTATTAAATTTTGGACAAGTTACTATGCTTCAGTTTCTTCGGCTGTAAAATGGAGCTAATAATAGAGTTATGAGGAGTAGCTAAAGGAATATGTGAAAACACTTAAAGCAGTTTCTGGTACGTGGCGGGCACTCAGCAAATGGTAACAATTATTACCCCTCCATACCACACCCTACTCCATCACTCACCCTTCCCTCTACTGTGGCAGGTGGCCACTATTAGCATATTATTCAACAGGTGCAAAAGCAGAAGTTTAGAGAGGTGAAGCAATTGAGTCAAGGTGACATAGCCGGTGAATGGAGGAGTTGAGATTTGTCCTCTGTGTCTGACCCCAGAGCCCTCTCCTCACATATTCTGTATTGGTGACTCTGGTCTGGCAGAACAAAGGACAAGGACAGCATTGTGTTAGGTGAGGAAAGGCAAATATTACTAGTAGTAGGAAGCTGGAGACTGGTCAGTGTTCCATTAGCTTTTCCCATGCGCGTCTCATCCCACAAATGAAGAGCAGATGTGAACATCACTGCCAGCCACTCACTTGTCGGTTGAGAGCTGACTTGGCCGTGCTCATTACAAAATTAATGATTAGGTCTTGGTGGATTTTACAAGGCATATGAAGTGTGTGTCTCCACAGGATTTGCTAACTTTAATTTAGAAGTGTTCTTGATTCTAATAAGAAATCTATTTTTTATTTACAGTAAGATAGCAAAAAAAAAAAAAGAAAAGAAAATCTCTGGAAACGTTCTGGATGCCTCAAAGGAAAACGTGATTAGATAGTCCTGTGTTTTAGTAACACACAAGAGAAACTTCTGAATTACTCATTGAAAAGGGACGCTGTGCCCCACTTTTGATTTAAATTCCATTACACTTATCTCCAGGAATTAGCAAAAGCATTTCTAGTAATAAAAATTAACCACTATTTGACATAAAGAATAGCTTGGCTGAGGATAAAATTTATCCTGACACACAAGCATTTGTTTTGGAAAAGAAAGAAAGCATTAGAAATTCTGTTAACTCTTTGTTAAAAGAAAGATAACTCCAACATTTACTCCATAGATATTTTTCATGATATAGAATGAGCATAAACATTTCCATTTTTAGAATAACCAGGGCCATCCAGGAAAATTTTTTTTCTGACATAGAGTTAAACATGATTGTCCTACACTCTGTGTTGGCTCTGTAAATTTGAATTACTTGTGGTTCTATATGGGTTGGGACGACATTTACCTTTGCTATATCTACAATGAAAGGATTTGTTAAATAAATTCATACAATAAGTAAAGAAGGAGATTTTAAAGCAATTTAATAATTTTTGTCTGCAAACAGTGCTACTAATTTCCAGTCAGTCTTTTCCCTCTCTTATTACCAAGATCGCCAGGTCTGGTGGTTGGTGGCTCCCCGTCATCTTCCTCCCACAAGCTCATCTGGAGGCAAGACGCTAACTGAATGGAGTGTGTTCTTTCCCTGCCTGGAGCGGGCTCTGCCGGGGGACTACACATTCTTGTCAGTGGTGCCATCCTTGTCTTCCAAGTGTGTCGATGTGAAGAAACCACCCTTGGGACAAGCTTCCTTCTCCCTCATAAGGCCATCCTGGGATTATTCCCAAGTTCAATTCACTCTTGCAAATGTCTTTTCAGTTTTCCATTCTTCATTCCATTTCCTAGCAATTGAAATAGCTCCACTGTTTTACAGCCCTTAAACCTTGACACCTGGCCTGACATCTGGCTCTTATTCTTGAGGCTTGGTTAGGACCCTCCACCGTCAACCTCTCATCCCATTCCTGGAGTGTCACTGTTCAGATCTCTCCTGTTTTACTACTTGTGCCTTCTCCAAAAATTGATCAAAATAATTTTTCTGAAATACTCATTTTCTTACAATTTTCCCACTTAAGGACCTACCATGTCTTCTTGTTGCATATCTCAGAAAATATAAATGTCTCTTTCTATATGGAAAACCCTGCATCACTTGGCTGTCCTTTGGTTATAAATCAGTAAATCACAACTTCCTTTCCTAGTCCTTGAGCAGATCAGAGGGTCTAGTTAGGCCATGGTCCTTATGTCAGCCTCCCCGCCACCCCCATCCCACCACACACACACACACACACACACACACACACACACACAGGGAGTTTCTGTGGGGATACGTTCCAAACCACCCCAGTATCTGGCTGAAACCCTATATGTGCTGCTTTTTCCTACACAAACATATGATAAAGTTTCATTTATCAATAAGGCTCAGTAAGAGGTTAACAACAATAACTACTAATAAAATAGAACAATTATAGTAATATACATAATAAAACTTATGTGAATGAGCTCTCTCTCTCTGATAACCCATCTGATAACCAAGATGGCTACTAAGTGACTAAAGGGTGGGTACCGTATCCAGTGTGGGTTCTCTGAACAAAGGAATGACTCATGAGCCTCCTGGATGGGACAGAACAAAATGGCTTGAGATTTCACCACAATACTCAGAATGACACACCACTGAAAACTTAGGAATTATTTATTTCTGGAACTTTCCATTTGCTATTTTTGGACTGCAGTTGACCATGTAAGGGAAAACACAAGGAGTGACACTGTGGAGAAGAGAAGACTGCTGCAGAAGGAGCCTGGGCCCTGACTGGAGCGTCCACGTGAATCCCAGGCTGCTTATGCTTAGAGCTGCCATGTCGGAGAGAAATGACCATCCTGTGTAAGCAATGACAGTTTTGGATCCCTGTTTCAGCAGCTAATCAATACATGGGGGGATAAAAGCATTATGACGTTCAGACAGCTGAGTGACATGAACAAGATGAGAAACATACTTTTAAAGGTATTTAATAAGACTTTTCTTCAAATCAGTACAAAAATTTAAATACAAAAATGATTTGCTATTGACAAATCTCAAATCTATCATGGAAACTTGAAAAAGTTACCAGTCTGCTCACTGCTCATGATATTCTGTGAAGTGTTTGAGAACGGTCACCCCCCTGCAAACATTTGTTCTCCTCTTCTGGGATGTCATCCTGCTTAAAACTCTGTATTTAAATAGCAATAGTACCAGCTGGGTCCTTTTGACATGAAAAACTTCTAGTTAATTTTGAATTAAATAGGGATTATAGTACTATCCCTAGACTTTAACGTGTTCACACGACGTGCAGCACTCAAAAGAGAAACACAGACACACAGATAATTATTTAAAACTCTTTTTTTTAAATTAAATGGAGTACTTCATTTGCTCTGAGATTAGCACCATTGTAGAATACACAGTATCTGGCATAGGTTTTGCTCCTCCCCTATGTAAGAGTTAGGAGCATACGCCCGATAATATACACACAAACACACACACACACATATAGGCAAGTAACAACCAATAAATAAGTTGGAAGGTATTTTGAAAAGTGAAATTTGGTTTTAACTAAATTAAGGTACTTTCTCTCTTACTTGGTGGGAATAAAGAGCCCATACATGTACAGATAAACACAGTTTTACAAACCAGTTGGTCTGACTTCCAAGCCATTTCAATGCAGCTGATCAGCAGAAGAAGCCCAACGGATCCACACCGCCCTTTGGTCATCAGCCCCAGACTAGCATCCTCAAGACCAACCCGAAGGGTGTTTGGCCTCACACATTCTCTCTGCTTTGAAAATGAAGGTTGGATAGGATATCTTTTGGATGGGAAAATTTTGTCATAGAATTAGCAGTGAAGAAGAAACCCTGTGATAATGAACTCATTTCTCTTTTTAAGAAATTGAGAAGAAAGAGGGCTCAGATACCATATGAAGGAAAAGACAGATATTAGGTTGAGGTGACTTTTCTTGATGGTTAAAATGATTCAGATTTGACATAGACACACTTCTATGTGCGTTTATACCGTATTTATTTGTGTCATTCTCCATCTGTAACTGTCCCCTCAACTCCTCATTCTTAATATTAAGGAAAAGATACAAGATGCCACCACCATAACCCCACAGTGTCCCCCAGTGGCTTGGTGACAGCAGTAGATTCAAAACTGAGTTGAAATGCTTTGTGTTTTGAAACCAGGTTTGAGTGCCGGGAACAGCGAGTATGTACCTAAGGGGAAACCTGGAACAATGTTTACTTCCCCTTTAAGCTTTACTGACTCTTGCCTTGTGCTGAGTGTGGGGCGACATGAAAAGCCAGGGCTATTATTTATTGCCCTTTGACATTCCAGAAGTTCTTCTGGAGACTGCTTCTAAAGAAACGGGTCTTCTATAATTTTAGTACTCCCGCCAGGAAGTAGCACATCTACTTTTGAATTTAAAACTTCAGAGATTATCTTTTGAAAAAGAATATTTTCCTATGTAATCTGAAAATCTACACTCCTCTCCCCACCCCCCAAACAAAGGTTGGCCTGGATTTTGGAAATTGACTTTGGAACCTCAGATGACACACCAATGTGCATGTGTACTACATAGGGAAATTTCTTCAAAATCCAACAACTACTAAAACATATTGCTATCCCCCTCATCTGTGTGTGCAGGCAAAAGAGGGGGTTTTATATATATGTAAACATAATCATTGCTATTAATAATAAGCATTTCACAAAACTGGAAAGTTGTGGGGGAAGAGGGTTATTTTTTTTTTTAAGACTTCCAGATATTTACGTTACTCAGGCCATAGTGAAAATTACATAGAGGGAAGAAAAAAGAAAAAAGAAGCAGGGAAGAAAAAAAGACCGATGGGAAATGAATGAGTTAATTACTGCTCGTGTCTCCCAGCTGGTTCTTAGCTGCTTGTGGGGCACTGTCTTACACCCCACAAAAGTGTCTCACCTGGGGCTAGGCACAGAGAAGGCACCGCGTGCACACCCGATGGCTGGTTGGTTCTTCCGGAGACACTAGACACGCAGCTCTGAGTAGAACTCCTGTTGCCAAAGCACACAGCCTCTGGCAGGAGAGAAACAGCCCTTGCAACTAAGGCCCTGCCGTGCCCCCCTCCCACCCACCCCCTCCCACAGGGCGTGACACTGCACAGCTCCCTCCCAGCCCCACGTTCCACGGCAAAGTATCTGCACAGGTACAGAGGAAATTATGCCAGTAAATACGGTATATAAATGTTATCATTGACCTTTCTTGAAGCCATACTTATAAATATTTTAAAGTAAACAATATGAGTGAGTGACTCTCATTAGCTATGATCTTTCATACTGGAGTATTTTGACTGATCTGAATAAGCAGGTTATCATGAAAGCACATAACATACAACAGCTAATATGGTTCCAGTGGGTACAACTCAAGTGTCAGCACTTGATACGTACGTCTGTCCCATCATTTTCCATTACAAGATGCTGTGCGGAGCATTAAACATGCATCTTAGCTTCTATTGTACATGATGGTTCGACTTTTCACTTAAATATAACTGTCCAACTAGATAAATGTTTTGAAGCAATTATGGTTTTCATTTGGATTTTTTGGTGCATCATCTTATTTTCTTCTATTAAATCTCTCTCTATTTCTTTTCTTTTTTTACATGGGATACAATAAATATCCTGAAAAGGAGGAGTGGACATACTGCCCGGCGTACAGTCCCGCGGCCTGTTCCGAGGGCATCTGGAGGAACACCCGGTCTCCGGGCCTGAGCAGCAGCACTGCGCTCCCCGACGCCTGGTCCAGGAAGCCCTTTTTGTACTCGTCATACGTGTACATCATGGGCTCGTTGTTCTTGAACAGAGCAACCCACACGTTGCCCCCCTTGCAGTGAACATGGTACGCAAAGTAGTAGACGCCTGGGACCTCGCAGGTGAAGATGCCCGTCTGTGGGTTGTAGTTCTGTCTGCCGTTGTAGAGCAGCTTGTCGAACTTCACCGGGGCCCCCACGGGTGGGAAAGGTGCAGTCAGCTCAGCGGTAAATGCAGGCATCTCGTAGGCTGGCCCACCGTTCTTGCCTTTCTTAGCCCCATAGGCATGGGGCGGTTTCACTCCATCAATTCCCAGCCCCATATCTGGCAGATACTCTCCATGAGGAGGTGGTGTAGGGGGCATCACAGCTGGGGGACCTGGAGGGCCTGGAGGGCCTGGGGGCCCTGGAAGGCCAGGCTGGCCTTGAGGACCCAGGGCACCAGGCTTTCCTGGGGGACCGTGAAGTCCTGCTACTCCTGGCTTCCCTACCCCAGGGAACCCAGGGGGCCCTGGGAGGCCCGGTTCCCCTTTGGGTCCTGGAATTCCAGGTGGTCCAATGGGGCCACTAGGGCCAGCAATGCCAGGGATGCCTGGGGGGCCCTGTAAACCCTGGTCTCCTGGAACCCCTGGCTCTCCCTTTGGTCCGAGCAGTCCTGGAGCACCTGGGAGCCCTGGCAAGCCTTTATGCCCAGCCTCCCCCTTGGGACCTATGGGACCTGGCAAACCCCTTATGCCAGGGGGCCCTGCTTCTCCAAGGAAACCTGGCTTACCTGGGAAGCCTTGGAGCCCTGGCTCACCCTTGGGACCTGGTGGCCCCTGTGGCCCTACAACCCCACCTTCTCCTTTGGGTCCGGGAAAACCGATGGCACCTGGAGGGCCCATAGGACCTGGGATTCCAGGCAGGCCTGGCTCTCCTGGGGGACCCCCCACTCCAGGGGCACCTATTGGCCCTTTTTCCCCTCTTGGTCCCAGAACCCCAGGAACACCTCCGATGCCCTTGTCGCCTTTGGGTCCTGGGAAGCCTGGTTTCCCGATCCCCGGAAGGCCTGGGGGTCCTGGCAGCCCTGGCAGTCCTTGCTCCCCTTTGCCACCTGGAAATCCTGGCTGGCCGGGGATCCCATCTTGGCCTGGTTTTCCAACTCCCGGCATCCCAGGAGGTCCTTGAACCCCTGGTATCCCAATAGGGCCTTGTGGCCCAGGTTCACCTGGAGGACCTGGCTTTCCCAGTGGGCCCTGGGGCCCAGGGAAGCCTGTCACTCCTGGTTTGCCCACTCCTGGAAGTCCGACAGGGCCAGGAGGGCCATGCATCCCTGGAGGACCCTTCAGGCCTGGCAGACCTGGCATCCCGAAGCCCTTTTCTCCTTTCGGACCCTGAAGGCCTGGAGGTCCTGGTGGTCCTTTGGGTCCTCTCTCACCCTTTGCACCTGGTGGCCCTGGTAACCCAGGTCCACCTGGCTTCCCAATGCCAGGAAGTCCGTGAGGCCCTGGAGGTCCCTGTGGTCCTGGGATCCCCATGGGCCCAATCTCCCCTTTGGGTCCAATTTCACCTTTTGCCCCTGGCATTCCCATGGCTCCTGGCTTTCCTGGCATTCCAGGCATACCTGGCTTTCCAATTCCTGGATATCCCTGTGGGCCTGGTTTTCCTTTGATTCCAGGTATCCCATGACCTGGTAAGCCGGGGGGCCCAGGTGGTCCTCTTGGGCCAGGCTCTCCACGGGGACCCTGTTCCCCTCGTAAACTGGCTAATGGTATTTCTACTGGTAAAGAGGAGAGAGAGAGGAGGGGAGAGAGGAGGGGAGAGAGGGAGGGAGAGAGACTGATTATGCTTCATTTTAAGGAAGTCATGACAATGATTATTTAGTTCTGGCACATCTGCCTATTATTGAGAAGCAAGACTAGGCATACTGTGGTCATCCTCCAGGACTGTATGTTATCAGTAATTAAAGGATAATCCAGGTGATAATTTCTTTGACATATTGGAGATAGTGTTTTGAGAACTGATATCTTCGGCTACTTTTATTAGCATTGGTTAAGTGATAGAACTGAAAAGTAATAAAGAAACATTTTTCCAAGTATAAAACTGGGAGATATTATGGTGTGTTCACTAAAGGCAATTTAGAAAATTCAAAAAAAGAGTAAAGAAAAACCAAGGTTGCTTATAAACCCACTACTCAGAGATAATCACGTGATGTTTACATGTATATTTCCATCTTGTGTTCTAGGTTTATGTGTGAAAGCGTGTGTTTTAAGTGATGCTGGACTCATTCTCCATTTTTATTTTTTCTATTTCTTTACTACTTATTGTTATATTTTTTCACGTCCTTGACTCCGAGAGGAACTGAAGCATTTTACGTGGTTTGTGGTTTAATAACACCGTCCACTCCTGTCCTTTAGTGTCAGAGATTCGTTTAATTTATTTAATGTGCTGTAGATTTCCTAAGCCTCAAATACTCGTTCTTTAATATGCTATTTCTCATTTGCTAATTTTGAACAGGAGAAGTGAATAAAATACTTCAGGATTTTAGGATGACAAGCAGTGTGGACATGGAAGGGAGCTGGGATCAGGAGCAGGAGGCTCAGCTCTTCTTCCTGCCCTTGGGGTCTTCATGGGGCCACTTCGGCCATCAGTCTCTGCTTGCCCCTCTGCACAGTAGGAATGATAGACCTACACTGCAGGGTTAGATAATGGGTGTGAAAGGTGTTATGCTTCCTTGGATTGTTATCAAAATACAAAGCATATGTTATTATGAACGATAATGCTGTGCTTTCCAGAGAAATATAATTCTGGACTCCTCCCCCCACCATGCTACTGAGAGTAATGGATAACATAAATAAATGAAATTGATGGTCCCAAAGTCTTATTTTAACCAGTGTTTGCATCTTAATTCTGACTGTTGTATTTTTCACTGAGCTACTGTCAGGGAACAAAATAGAAGCACAGAACTCATATTCTTTTTCAAATTCCCTGATTGTAATTTGGTTCCCATCTGAGTAAGTGCAGGAGATGCCAAAAGCCAGGCAGGCCATTCAAGATACCGAGGAAAATGAGAAAATGCTGAGACAACCTCCATAGTGGAGTATCACTCCTAAAGAGAAGAAAATTGCAAATACTTCTCTTATGCTAATAGATTTTATTAGACTACTGTTAACGTGTGTTATTTCTGATGAACTATAGAAATGATCCCTGAAAGTATAGTCTTGGCATGTTATTTCTAAGCAGTGAATTGTGTAGCTACTATACCAAGGGAGTGCCTGGGGCAGGGTCTTCCTCATCAGGAATTCCTGGTGTGTAGCCCAGTGCCTGAAACTCACTCTGTTCTTACTTAGGGTTTGTTGCACGACCAGCTGTAGTAACTCAAAGTTCTTATGGTGCTTTGGTGTTAACCTAACACTTTTATTTACCTTACGTCACTGATTCTCTCAACAATCTTACTTGGCGGATGAAGAAGAGTAGTTTCAGAGAGGTTTAAATGACTAGGTCTCCCTCATTTCTGGCCTCTGGGCATCCAGGCCTCTTAGTGCTAAATCCACTGGTTTCCAGTAGTTAAAGCTTCCTGCTTTTGCGGGGACCAGTGACAGGGCCTCCACTTCCTCAAAGGAAGCTGCTACTCTGATACTATTCATTTCCTACAAATGCTGGGCTTCCCAGAACTCCAGATAAACCTACAGAATTTATAAGCAAATGTCGCTCACAGTGATAGGCATTTTGTCGGTGGTGAATAATAAATATGCCCAGAAAGTAATGGAAGAGATCTTCGGGTACCATCTCTTGATACAGCCTACACTCCTCAGTCTCCTTCCGTTCATTTCTTTATTGACACGCGTAGTAACTGAACTGGAGCAGTCTTCAAAACATTGGCATTTATCTAGCACCTAGTTCACGAAACGCTTTCATGTGGTTTTTAAAAAAACACACAGCAGGTCCATACGACATTGCGCTCCTAATTCAGGGTGCTGATGGTTACCTTTCCATTTTTTCACTACTTTTCCCTGCTTATAAAATAGATGTTCAATAATAGATGCACAAAAATAGAGGCCCAATAAATGATTGCCAAATGTTGGAATACACATGTACCGAATGAAGAAATAAAGTACTTGTCACTAATTATGTTTTCTGCCATTTGATGCTGCGGAAATACAGCACAGCATAAACTGGTAATTTCGTCTGCATCTTTAAGACTTAAACTATTCAAGGATAGAGTTTAGAACCCAGTAGGCATTTAGTGAACATTAGTGATATATTCTAAAATAAAGATTTCTAAAATTTAGTGCCTCCCCCTTACTCTCCAGCCAATCTCCTGGAAGGCTGCTGTTCTGTACCAGCATAGGAGGATGATGTTACCTTTGCCTTTCTTGGGAGCTGCTTCCTTGCCCATTCTTGGCATCGGCTGAATCTCCTTCATATACTGGGGTAGATGTGGATACTCTTTGCCATACTGCATGTGGGGCAGCTCCTTGCCCATGGTGAGGCCATCTTTGCTTAAAGGCATGTGAGGTACTTGCTGGCCCAGGGGCTGGTATTGTGGAATTTGCGGTGGGATCTGAGGAGGAATTTGAGGCAGCGGCTTGATCCCATAGTAGGCCCCGGCCTGAATGCGCCTGATGGAGACCAGGGAAACGGTGAGCAGCGCGCCCAGCAGCTGCAGGGGGGCAGGTGGCACAGCCATCACCTGGAAAAGGAAGGAACGCACCAGCATGGTAAAACTTGCAGGTCAGGTGATTGGAGTGTATTCAGAGAAAGAAGGAAAAAAAGAGAAAGAAAATAGTATTATCAGAACATCCTGAGTGGAGACAAATGAAAGGATGTCACCTTTCAATAGGAGACAAAGAAAAATCAAACAAATAAGCAAAACCAGAAAAGAGTAGGATCTGTAAATGGAGGCAATTGGTGAGACTATAGGTTGAAGGAGAGACTGCTGGTTGTCTCTGAATATCCATTCTGCCTTCTTCCATAGTCTTGCAGCCCCCAGCTTTTAGCTGGAACTGAGCGGCCTAGAACAAAGACCTTTCAGCCAGGTGTGGCCATGTGACAAAGTCCTGGCCAATCGGATGTAGTCGTAATAGGTGCGACTTCCAAGAAGAATCCTTAAGGGGAGTGGGCATGTTTTTCCTTGTCATCCTTCTTGCCTCTTGCTGGCTGGAAGGTGGGTCTGTTGCCTGGAAACAGATCAGACACCTTGCCCCGAGGAGCAGCAGGCCAGGAGAAACCGCAGCCCTGGTTGAACGTGGAGGCGTCACATTGATTCTTAAATTTAGAGTGTGTTTATTAAAGGGAGAAACGAAGGCCTACCGCCTTCTTTAAAGTGCAGTTATTTTGGGTGTCACATATTAGCCCTGAATTTAATCCCAACAGACAAAGTAGATTCTCCAGAAGGAGGCAAGCTTGGTGGCCAGTCAGGCTTTGTTAGTAAGTGACAAAATTCTATTCTGCGTGGACATGGTTGATAATATATAGGCTTTATGCCAGAGGCTGAGATTTTTCATCGGCCAGATTTGCTTTGGCTGCTTCGATGTGGCCACAGATAAATGTAAATGTTACAGAGCTAACAACAGTAAAAATGCACCAGTCTGAATTGTAAAGAAGGTCCTCCACGTGATAGTCTGAAGAATGTCACTATAAAGATTACTGTCACGATTGTGTTCACACAGGCATGCCATTCCTTCTTTTATTTGAATACTGTGAAGTCATTCATTTAGAATTTGGCTAATTGTATCTGGAGTCCATTAAAGTGTATCTTTGTACTATTATGAAAGAAAGGAGTTTACAAAGCAAATTAATTGTATAAATAAAGTCGAGATGTTTAAGTACTCATAAGAATAAACTGTTTCTAATCCCTTTAATAACATCCTTTGCAAATTAGCAATTGACAGAGTAAATATAAATGGGGCTGACGTAGCTGTTTATAAAGAGCTTGAAAAGATCTCTGAAAATGCCCAGGGCTGAAGGCCCGACAGCCCAGGAAACTGCAGTGTCTGCAAATAAACACTAGGGGGCAAGCGTGGTACACGTTGAAGTTACACATCCCCAGTCCTAACACCAGATACTTATTTTGCTCTCACGCCTTATCTTATTAAGGGACTTAATGAAAATCTAAATCCTAAGTGGAGCATCATCATAATACTGCAGAGAGGCGGGGGGGGGGGAGAGAGAGAGAGCGCGCGAGAGAGATTTTAAATGTGTCTTCTGGAAAACAATGAAATAAACTTCTGTCTATAAATAATTTAGTTTCCATTCTCCCGAGAGTTTGTTTTCTTTGCTGCTGCCTTACTTAATTCTGGAGCATAGTTTTCCACTTCTTAGAAAATGTGCATTGACTTTGCAATATCCTATTCAAAAGTAATGCCAAGAGTATAAACAGGCTACAGAAGAATTGTTTAATAAAAAGCACCTAAGAAAATACTGAATTAAAGAGTCCCTACCATAAAATTCATTGCTTTACAGGTTTTCTAAATATACTAACTAGGGGGAAAAATAAAGAAACATCTGTCAGCAAATTGATTTATACAACTTTGTCCATTTCATAAGCCAGAAAAGTCTCGAGAATTGTTTATTTCAACTGTACTGTAAATAATTTATGTACTGATAAAACGGGAGAAGGTAGACAGCTGTTATTTTCTGCCCTTCTAAGAATGTCTGTCATAAAGCACTTGTTTAAAAACACTGAATTATTACTGATTTATACTGAATAATAGTCAAATGTATTTCAGGTGAAAAATGAACATCTGCTTGTAAGTACTGAACAACAATCTACTGGGTACTTACCAGAAACAATGCTAGAACCACAGAGGGATTACAAAGATGATAATGTGGCCAGTGGGCTCTGCCCTCAAGGAGCTTAGAGTAGGTGTGACAGATGTATAAACTATTAATAAATAGCAAAGAATACCCAGAAAACAGTGAATTTCCCTTCCACTTCTGTTCTTTAGTATCTAAAATCCCTTCCCTTTGCATCAGCAATTGTCCCCATTTTCTTCATAATTTTCAGATACTTTTAGGAATATGCACATACAATATACTCCTTTGAGACACACATCATAGCACACTATACACATACAACTCTTCCTTATATTTTTCATCAGAAGACCAGAACTTCAGACATTTTCATCCCAGTTTTGTGTATCTGAACAGATCCCTTCAACTCCTTCATTTGTTAAAAGTAAGACTTGATTGTTCTCTAATGTCTCATTTGGCTCTAACATTCAGTGTCCAAGGCAGTCACCAGAGAAGTAAAAGTGTTAATTCATATCAGAAATACATGGTAATACCTGGTCATGTATAAACTGGGATGTAATTCTACCTGTGGGTATGAATTAATTTAATCATTCACTCCTAAATTTGTGGTGATGTCTTTAATAAGCTAGCATGCTTGGCCCTTCACCCTTCTACCCATCAATCCAATGGATATGTTGAATTATATTTAATAATCTTTAAACCTGGACAATCCAATGAAACGTGGGAAAACTGGAAGAAGACACAGTGCCTGGAAGGGCACCAGTTGACTGCCAAAGGCCCGCTGGGATTCTGCTTCACTACAATTATTTCCTCTTGCAAGCTTGGCCTTTCTCTCCCCCAAACCACCCTCTTCTGTCTGCCATCTTCAACATTTCTCTGACTTTTTATTTAAGTAAACTTTGCTCAGTTTTAACTTGAATATTTATGTAGGGTCTCTGCTTAGAATTTACTGCTTGACTTATCTGTACTAATTTCCTCCTTGTCCCCGAGGATATCTTTTGGTGGTCGAAGTGGTGTGGGGGTTCTCCCCAAATCACTGAAAAGAACACTGGGTCTGTGTATCGCTATACAAACACCTGGGGGAAAGGAGTCTCAGGGCTCCTGCTGGGAAGAAATGGTGGGAGCTGGTTTTCTTTCCTCTTTTTTCTTTTTCTGAGGATGCAGAACACAATCATATTTTGAGTTCTATGTCATTTCTATTTGATAATGTGTGTGAATATACATAAACATAAACATAAAGAATGTGTGTGGATACTGGCTCTTTGTCAGCCAAGCTGGTTTAGTAACGGGGGTCATATCATGGAGGAAAAGCATCTGAGAAGCCAAGACTTGCAGTTCAGTTGTAGCTCTGTGATTCTCCTTGTCTATGACCTTGGGTAGTAAGTCCCTTATCTCCAGCTTCAGTTACCTTACCTATAAAATAGAAATTATAATCTCTGTCTCTCCCACAGAGCCATTCAAGGGCACTAAAGATAACATGAATTCTTTGTGAGCTGAAAAGCACTATTCAAATTTAGGTTATTATTAATGGAGTGTGACCAAAAAGACCAATCAAAACCCACTGAAATGTCAAAGATTTTCAAAGAAGGATACTTGCCAAAGTAAATGTGAGGTTAACTGCAATAACGATAAACCTAACATGAATAAAAAAACAACAATGGCCATTAAAATGCACATATTAAAATGGCAGAACAAACTCAAGAACAGCAGAACCAAGGTAGTTACTCATTCTGGTGTCAGAATCACCAATCTGAGTCATTTCGAACAGCCCTAAATTGTTCCCTACACTGGGGCAGGGCTGCAGAGAGTTCCGTTTTCCTCATGCGACCTCTAATGTATGTAACAGAATAATGCGATATATATTATTTCAGACGCTCCTCAGCATTTTATTTGTACATTGATCCTCATGAAATTTTAGCTTGCTGCCCAAAAGAATGCTTAAGTATTTAAACTTTCAGACTTTGCCCTGAATCCAACTTTCCCTTTCACATGGGGCTAACACAGCCTGTCTGGGTAAGTGTGTGCGTGTGCACGTGTATCCAGGTGGTGTGCTCAAGTCTCTCTCTTTGGCTCTTAGGTTGTCCTCTTCTGTGTCCCCTACTTGCCCCCTTACACAAGGCTTGTGGTTTCTCAAGGCCTCAGATTTTCCAGACCTGAAGCAAGAGAAAGTCAGGCAGAACCCTGCTCCTCTGCTCATCAGAACTGTGTTCTTGGCTTTTCCATGCCTCTCAAAGAAATTCTCTTCTGATTCATTTCTCAGGACAATTCACTCATTAGATATTTATATTTTATTTTTATTTATACAGATATTAATATTTAGTAACTGTTCCGGGTACTAGAGATGAGAGGTAAATAAGGGAGGTGCGGGTCCTGATCTTACTGCACTCACATTCTAGTGTGGGGAGACAGGCAATTCACAATATGAAAATAAATCTTTAACTTCATATTTGAGTGCTATGAAGCAGGATAGAGGTCTTGAGAATGACTTGGGGTGGAAGACACTATTTGGAAAGGGTGGTGGGGAAAACATCTCTGAGGAAGTAAGTTTTGGATAAAGATGTGAAGTTAAAAGGTTTTGATCTCAAGACATAATGCTGAAAAAAGAGTCTTATTTATTAGATTGGAAGTAGAAGGTATGTCTCACTAATGTAAACCCCTGTTTCAAAACTGGATTCCTCATCTATGTCTATCCTCATTTTGACCTTTTTATTATATTCTTTTTTCCCCTCTTTCTCCTCTTCCTTCTTAATCCCATTCCACATTTCAATCCCACTGTATTAGTTTGCTAGGGCTGCCTTAACAATGACTTCACATTGGGTGGCTTAAATAACAGAAATTTATTGCATACAATTCTGGAGTCTAGAAGTCTGAGATTAAGGTGTTGGAAGGGCGTGTTTCCTTTGAGGCCCCCATGGTGTGTAGATGTCCACTTTCTCCCTGCATCTTTGTATGGTCTTTCCTCTGTGTGTCTGTGTTCTCATCTCTTCTTCTAAGGCACCAGACATATGAGATTAGTGTCCACCCTGGTGCACTCATTTTAACTTCATTCACTCTTTAAAGACTCTGTCTCCAAACACAGTCGCATTTTGAGGTACTAGGGGTTAGGACTTTTGGGGGACACAATTTAGCTCAGTGGTATGCACCATTCCTCTAGAACAACTCAACTACTACCCTCTTCTGCAAAGGGGACGATGGAAGTACCTTTTCAACCATCATTATTCTCCTGGTCCTACTGGAAGTTTAACAGATAGTTAAATGTAATTCCAATCAAGCCTTTTTTTTCCCATTGTTTTAATCCATTAGACCTCAACATGATTAAGCTTCTTGAAAACAAGGAAAATGTGTGATAGTCTTTTGACGTTCTCAATATTTTTTGATGGATCCTTACAACCAAAACTCTTAGGGTTGATGGGGGCTTTAGAAAAAATCTAATTCAGCCTCACTCCCCAGTTAGAATCTTGCCTACAACAGAAAGTCCTCGTATTTCCTACTTAAGCATTAATAATGGTGGAAACATTCATTAGGCAACCTATTACCTTGTTGTACAAATTCTGTTGCTATTTTTATGATTTGAACAGCTTGTAGGGGAGACATACCTTCTTTGACTCACAGATGGCAGTGCACATGTAGATGGCATTTAGTGGGGGTCAGGAAGGGGACATTAAAATACGTATACCAAAATGGGCTAAGGCAAAAGATGGATGGTCACAGGACTTTTTATTGTCATGTAAATAAGCCCACCGTAGGGTCCTCTAACTAGGGATATGAATTTTGTTGCATAATTGATTAGTATTACAGATATTAAGTACCCTGTAAACCATGTCACACCCCCTCAGGTTATGGTTTTATTGCCCTTTAGAATATTAATTATCTAACTTAGTATTATCTCAGCAATTTTTTATCTCGAGTTTTTAATATTTTATTTCAAATTGACTTTGTTATCACATTAACTAAAACTTTGATGTGTTCACTTATGAATGAGAATTGGGTTGTTAACATTTTGAGAATCATGCTTTGATGAGGACACAAACAATAAACAAAGCATAAATATATGATGTGCCGAATGATGGGGAGAAAAACAATGCAGGAGATGGTTACTATTTGTTGAGATGATGCACTTTGAAATCCACTTCACTGTAGAAACTGAGCTTCTGTGCTTGAATGGGCTAGCTCCCTGATTTTAAAGGAAGCAGCAGCAACTCTAAATAGTAGAGGGTAGAGAAGTCTGGCTTCCTGGGGGCTTCTGGAGGAGATTTATTGTGAGCAGAGTTGATTGCAGCATAGAGGAGAGTCAGAGAAAAAACTTCCAGGGGAGGAGCAATCAGGAAAGAAAAACTCATTCAGATGGGCTTTTTATGTTTGCTATAGGATCTGTGCTATAAATTCCCTCCTTAATCCCCTCAGAGATAAAGAAGCCCTAATTGCTCTGAAGAAACCATCAAAAACTCTATTCCTTTTGTGGGAAGCGATTTTTGGGGGGATAGGCAGAAGCTTGATCACGCTGTTCTGGGTGGCTTTGGGACTTAGTGATTGTACTTGAGAAAACCAGAACCAGCAGGTGGCTGGGGGAGGAGGGCAGTATCAAAGTCGTCATTATGTCAGCTAAGTTTCTGAGAACCCACTTTATGCCAGAACAATGAATGTACTTCACTCATGTTATATAATCATTCCTATATCCACTTATTAGGCATTTTAAAATGTTAAACTCTTTCAAATGGTATCTCCTCATCCTGTATTTTATACAATTGATTATTTTACTGAAATTCAAGACTTACACTTCAAGTTAGAAATTTAAAATTCTTATTTGATTGCTTTTAGGAGCTGTCACCGGATATATTTAGCTAACAAGTCTTTCCGCTTGGTTTTACAAGGTACGGGTCTAACAGTATTGCCACTCTTCATCTTGCCCTCCAAATATCGAGCCTATCTTCTTTGTTGAAATAAAGGATTTCTCGGTTATATAAGATGGATCCCTTCCTTTTTCCTTTTGGACCAGGGACAGAGCATGGAAGGTATTCACGAAATTAGAAAGCTGCTGGCAAGGGGAGTGTGTGGAGATGGAGCCCAAAGAAATAAACCTTTCAGATGTCGGTCAGTCAATTCAGGGAATGCCATGGGCACACCTATCCAATAAGCATGCATGACTTTTAGTCAATCTGCTCGTTTACACCCATCAGCACTGATGCAAACATAACATAGAGCTTGCACTATGTGCTTGACAGACGAATCCTGAATTTTGCTGCAATTAAGAGCAGACAACTACCCCACCTGTTAGCTATAGGCAGAGCATGCCCTCACAAGACATACAGAACCTGAGATGTCCGTTAGGTTGTGCTCCCAGCTCTCAATATAGGCCACCCACATAATCCTCTGAAACGGATGGCCAACCCCCACATTCCAAAAGTTCCCCAGAGGGAGGTGATTTGGCAACATTTGCCAGTAACCAGTTGCAGTATTTCACAAATCTATACTTCCTAACAACTAATTGGAATCTTTCTTGCTGAATTTTAAGCTCATTTACTCTTTTTCATTCTCAAAGGAGGTGAGAAACATCTGGAGAATATTTTTCTTTTTTAAAAAATATTTTATCTATTTATTTTTAGGGAGAGAAAGAGAGGAAGGGAGGAGGGCGGAGAGGGAGAGAAACATCAATCGGTTGCCTCTCACATGCCCCCATCGGGGGACCTGGCCCACAACCCAGGCCTGCGCCCTGATCGGAAATTGAACCAGCGGCCCTTCGGTGTGCAGGATGATGCCCAACCCACCGAGCCACTGGTAGTCAGAGCTGGAGAACATTTTTCTTAAAATAATAGTCCACATATTTGAAGTCTGCAGTGAACTCCTTTGTTTCTCTAACTGGAATCACGTCAACTTCTAAATAGTTCATAAAACCTTTGAGAGAAGCCCTAAAATAGAAAATTCTAAATGGAATACTTTTTTTGTTTTGGCTTTTTCTTTCCATAATGTACAACATCATTGCTCTCGGCGTGTAAGCACCTAAATCCCGATTCTGATTTAGTCAAGCCCCCTTTGCTGACTGGGCATCAGTCCCCTGGTTTGCAGAACGGGAACTTTGGCTAGTTCTGAAATTCTATGGTAGCTGTGAAGATAAATAACATGCGCACACTTCGTAAATGACTCATTTCGTGAATGTACATGGTAAAGCGTTTTGGATTTCATAAAGTTAGATCAATCTCATACTTCCAGGTACTTTCCAGTGTGTCACTTTCCTTGACCAGAAACCAAAGGCAGAACCTAAATAAAAAAAAGTTTAGGGATAAAAAAGTAATTCAGAATTTTTAACAATACTTAAAAATTAAAACTCACTCGGAAATTTTAAAAAATGTCTACAAATGATAAAAACTTCCTAAAATGTGTAGGCTCAAGACTTCCTCCAGGGTCATTTGGCAAGTACTGATGTCTGCCTCCTGACGGAGGAGTGACAGGGAACACAAAGTGTGTGTCTTGGGGAGGGAGAGTGGGCAGTGAATGGGCGTGACATGGTCCTGTTTCAGGAGCCACATTTTCATTTTGAAAGAAAAATTGAAGATCCAGTATCTAGAGGCAGCTCTGTAGTACAGTAGGTGATGATGAGCGTTTACTAAAAAAGTCCTTGTTCCATAGGGCTGGTGACGAGCAGCAAGGTAAATCCCTCCCTGGTGTGACTCAAGAAGGACTGGAGAGCCCTCTGTCATTCATATGACAGTGTCTTCGGCCTTCTATGCACAAGTGCAATTTGTGTGGACAATTCAATATAAAATAAAGAGGTTTTCAGGCCTTTGCAAGGAAGAGACATGTATGAGGAAATTTCATCTAATATAATCCATTGAGCTGGATATTTTAAAGATATTTATTTAGAGCAAACAATAATAATGTATATTCACAACTCCAATGTGTGATGTAAATTATAAATTTCATGGAACATTTCTTCACCACAAGTGCTTTGATCTTAGCCTGTTTTGTTCAGACCAATAGGACTGCAAGTGAATTTCAACCAAACAGGACTTAGCAATGTCTTTGCCATATGCTTAGTTAAAACTTGGTAGTTATTGAAGTAGTCCTTTGTAAAAAACATGAATGAACTGAGTAAAATAAAGTGCTACAATTATGCTCATTCCCAAAATATCTAAGGTCATAGAGACTAGACAGTTTAAACCAGGTTAAGCAAAAGAAGTTGTGGGTTCAAGGGCAATGTCTAGGTGTGGGAAGGAGGGACAAGGAGAGGATGATTTGCTTATAAACTCCAACTTTTTCTAAGGAAGGGTGTCAAATTAGAAGCTCTTGCCTCTGCTCCTTTTCTACAATTCTGTGTGTCTTCGAGATGTTTCACTATTGTTTAGCACTGTAGTCAAGAAAGGCTGAGAGATCAGGAGAAATTGTGATGTTAGTGGGGTTTCTTACTATAAAGAATGCGGGAATGTAAACTGGTGCCCCTATGGAAAACAGAAGAAAGGTTTCTCAAAAAATTAAAAATAGAACTGCCATATGATCCAGCAATTCCCCTTCTGGGTATTTAGCAGAAGAAAACAAAAAACAAAAACGTTAACTCTAAAAGACAGCTGTACTTCACGTTCATCGCAGCGTTATTTACGATAGCCAAGACATGGAAACAACTGGTGAATGAAGTGATAAGGAAAATGTGACATATATTAATGAGTACTATTCAGCCGTAAAAAAGAATGAGATCTGGCCATTTGTGCCAACATGGATAGACCTTGAGGACATTATGCTAAGTGAGATAAGTTGGACTGAGAAAGACAAATACCGTACGATCTCACTTACATGAGGAACCTAAAACACAAAACAAAAAACCCCAACAAAGTTCACAGATACAAAGACGAGATTGGTGGTTATCGGAGGTGGAGGCAGGGATGAGGAGTTGAGCACAATGGGTAAAGGGGGTCAAAAGGTACAAACTTCCAGTTACAAAATAAGTAAGTCGTGGGGATGTAATGTAGAACATAGCAGCCGTGTGAAAAAAAAGTGCTGGTGAACATTTTGAAAATTGAATGTCCAAGCACAGTGGGCTCGATTCCCATGGGCACTTCCTGGAAGCAGGAGGGAGAGCCCTTTGCCACCAGGGATGTCTCTCTCATGCTCCCTGGGACCGTGTCAAAGAAGGACTGAAAACACGCAAGGTCTCTTTTCTCCGCTCCATTCTGTTTGGACTTAGTACTTACTCCATCAGTATATTCAGAGGATTAAATGAGCAAGCCGACTAACTTCCTGTGGTAGCGTTCTCATTTTGTTAGCAGACTCTTATGGCAGTAGACTGCTCATTTTGGTATTCTTATAG
Source organism: Macrotus californicus (assembly GCA_007922815.1). Lineage (NCBI taxonomy): Eukaryota > Metazoa > Chordata > Mammalia > Chiroptera > Phyllostomidae > Macrotus > Macrotus californicus. The sequence continues at coordinate 41,274 of VMDR010002698.1, forward strand.
GAAACTCTGAAACAAACAAAAATTCCCTGAACCAAGGAAGAAATCCCAGCTTTTTCCAATCTCTCCATAATACTAAAGGATTTAGTAATTAAATTACTATGTGGATGCATATGTGTCTGAGTGGATTTTCAGGTGAGAGGTAAAGGGCATGAGATAAAAAAAATTACTGACTTTTTTCTCCCACTTTTGAGCTGGTTAGTTTTTGGGTTCAATTTTTGAAGTTTTATTTAGCTAAGATTACTTTGAGCCACGTTACCTTGAATGACTTGATATTAAAAGTCAGTTCTCTTAAGTTTCAATCACACATGGGCAAAGTATTAAATCAACGGCCCTTGGAAATAAAAATAATTAATCAATTTCTTCCAAAATTGCCTTCCCCCATACACATAGAGCCAATCTCTAGTCTGAACAGCAATTCTATTAAAATTGCAATATAAAGTTGAAAATTTTGGAATTATAAAAGAACTTTAAAAGTCTTGAAAATTTCTCGGTCAGTAAAAATATGTATTTGTTCTTTCTCTGTTGCATAGTTCAAGAGTAGCAAGATCATTCTACAGGACTGCCCCCCCCCCGCCCCCCCGCCACCGCACCGACCCAATGAATTAAAAAAAAAAAATTAGTTCTCAAAGCTGGGGCTAAGCCTAAAACACCAAGTTGTGATAAACTGTCAGCCACAAGGATAGCAGCCTCTAAAATCCACCCTTTTTCAGCTACATCTCCATCTAGATAATTAGCCTACGTGGTAACATCCTGCCCTTTGAACACAGACAGGCAAAGTCTTCAAGGAAACCAAACCACAGCTATCTTGGTATTGGAAGTTCCATTTCTTTACGGGGTGGAATTTACTTTGAGGGAGAGAGAGATGGATGTGCTGTCTGGGAGGAAAAGTCTTATGGTTTTCACAGTTAATTTACTGAACATTTTTCAGAGAAACTGGAAGTTGGAGAAAGGAAAAGACAATGAATTATGTACTAAATGCCAATTCTTGGGGATAATAAAGTTAAAAAGGCTGGGGATGTGTAAGAGACTTTTCTTTTTATGAGCAAAACTCACTACAAGGCATAAAGGATTCACAAAAACACGTAATTCCACTGGTAAACATGCTTCACAAAGGTTCTTTCTTAGGACTTAGAGTGTGAATAGGAAACTGAATTGGAGATGAGAGATGGGGGTGTAGTCACTTCTCTGGCACGATACCCTTGTATACCTTTCAGGATCTCTTGTCCCTACACTATAAAATGGGTGGAATGAGTTAAATGGGGAGGAGAACCCCCAATGCCTGGAGGAAACATGGAGGTGTGGGGGCGAGTGGAGTTGACTGGCCCGAGGGTGTGGTGCACTAAGCAGCATTGGCCCTACCTGCTGGGGCTGCTGTTGAGCCAATCATTTCGGTGACTTGTCTGGGCAGGTTTTCCAATTTTTCAAGAGAAGCCATAAAATTAGGGCATTTTGTGAAATCTCTTCATTTTGAAATTTTAGTCCAATTATTATTATTTTTTTAAACGCTGTCTGGTAGGTGGGTTTTTTTTTCCCCACCTCTGTAGGTAGGATCTGGCCTGTATGCAGCTGGGTACCTTTGTACCAGATGGTTTCTAACATCTCTCTTGTTTTAAAATGTTGTATGGGGGATTCCCATACCTTTATTTGCTTAAATTTTTAACTCCTGGCATTGTTTTTTTCCATCCTGTCAGCTGGTTAGTTTAATTACTAAGTTCAACAATCTCATATTGAATGTTAAGGCAATACTATGTTAGTGGCTGGAGATACATAAAAATAAGTGAAAGTGAAAAAGGGCCTACTCTCAAGAAGTTTCTAGGCAACTGTTGAGTTAGATATTAACCTGGTGTAAATGCTTCAATAAAGACAGAATAGTGCTTTCACCTGGACCTGGCAGGTGGGTAGGTGGGCAGGGTTGGTCAGACACAGGTCCTTGAAGGGCAGTGTTAGAACAAAGGGTTGAAGAATCAATGGTAATTACCCAGCAGAAGAAAGAGGGAAGTGGAGGGTATGTCTTGCCCTTCATCAACATCAACTAAAAGCAGACACTGGCAGCCAAAACAGTTAAAGAGCAGCTACAGGGAATGGTTCAGAGCAGCAACTCTGAGCTAACCTGATTGAATTCAATCCTGGTTCTATTGCTGACTTGCTCTGTGATCTTAAGCAAATCACTTAACCTCTCTGCACCTCCATTTCCTCAACGATAAATGGGGGATGATAACACTCCCTGTCTTATGAGGTTGTTGAGGAGATCAAAGGAATTAATACAAGTAAAATGCTTAGAACAGTGCCTAGATACAGAAAGCATTCTATATGTGTTAGGTATTATTTAAAAAGGAGCACAAAGACCAGGAGGATGATGAGGAAGAGGGGAAGCAGCAATAGAGGGGATTATGAGCACACATCCCACAACATTTTGCTTTATTTCAGTCCTGTTTTTGAAGAATTGACAGGCAAAGATATTTGTCTTCACTCTGCTCCAGACCTATTGTGAAAATTAGGCTGACCAATTGTCCCTTTGGCTGAAATGTCAAAGACACGTAAGGTAAAGACAGTTTGTAATAGGTGGATATCAAGGATCATGTCTTCGTTCCCACCTCCCAGTGCACCGAGCCCCAGCTGCTTACTATAAGCAAGCGTCTGGCTTCCCTTCTCAGTGAACTGGCCACTCAGCGGCTTGTGTGTATGGACTGCAAAGGGCTTTGGCATTGAAATTCAGTGAACCAAAGACACTTCTGGGAGGTGACAGCAGCGGGCTGCCTTGAGGGAGTGGCTGCAGAACTTAGACTATATTTTCCTGCTAGAGGAAGTAAAATTCCCAAGTAATAATAGCAGTAAACGGTTAGGTCAGAAAAGTAATCAGCTTACAATCATTTCTTTTTAGAAGCTTGACCTTTCTGCACTATTTCTGGAGACTTGACTAATAATAATAATAATAATAATAATAATAATATTGGGATAGCACTTAGTGTTTACCATGTTCTAAGAGTTGTGTCTGAAATACTCAAATCCTCTCCTACCATAGATCCTTGAGTAACTCAAAACTATTGTACATTGAGTTTTTAAAAACATTTTTATGTATTTTTTTTTAGAGAGAGGGGAAGAGAAAGAGAAAGAGAGGATGAGAAACATCAATGTGAGAGAGATACATTCAACCTGTTGCCTCTCTCATGCGCTCCAACCAGGGAACTGAATCTGCAATCTGGGCATGGGCCCGGACTAAGAGTTGAGCCAACAACCTTTTGCTTTGCAGGGCGATGCCCAACCCACTGAGCCACACTGGTCAGGGCTATACTGAGTTTCGTATCTGAAAAACACCGACTCAATTCAATATGTGCTGCTTTTGTAGTTAGTGCAAAGTAGTAACCTAAATCCAAAATATCACATAAATCCAAACTGTATTTAGCCACAAGTATATATTTAAATAGAAAACATTAATTTTCCCCCTAATGAAACAAATTGGTAATATATTTTATTTTGAACAGTGAATGTTGGCCATAAGTTCTAGGAACTGGTTCTGGGGCGAGAAGCTCCGTGTGGGAGTTCTCTCAAGGGTCTGGAGGACAAGGGTCAGACCTTTACCTTTGGGAATTCTCTGCACCTAGTTCATAACTGTGCACAAAGTAGATTCAGAAATGCTGTTGAACAGATATATAAATGGCACCAAGTTTCCATCCTGTCCTGTCCCCATTTTCTAAATGTTGAAATAACATGTTGGATGGTGTGAAGGCAGAGATAGCACCATCTTTTCCGAACACCGAAGCAGTGGTGCTCTTCTGTAGGCTTTCTTGTTCTCATTCTCCTGACTCGGTGTCCTGGTGTCTGTTGCCAGTTCACAAGAATGGAATATTCTAGATAATAGCCATTCTTCCTTAAAGATTAATAACAAAGTGTTCTTTTTATTATTTAGAGAATGCTTGTAGATGAGTGGATAAAACAACTATGGGACATTTACACAAGGGAATACTACTCAGTCGTAAAAAAGAAGGAAATTTTACCCGTTGTGACGGCATAGATGGACCTGGAGAACATCATGCTAAGTGAAATAAGCCAGTCAGAGAAAGACAAATACCATATGATCTCACTCATAAGTGGAATCTAATGAACAAACTGAACTAACAAGCAAAATAGAGACAGACTCATAGATGGAGAGCAGATGACAGCTAAGGGGGAGGAGGGGATGTTAGGGATGTGGAGGGATTGAGCAAAAAGGAAAAAGGGCTCATGGACACAGACAGCAGTGTGGTGATTGCAGAGGGGAAGGGATATACGGGGACTAAATGGTAATGGAAAACAATACAATAAAAAAAACATGTAAGGAACAAGGAAGGGTTGGTTGAAAGTAAAATAACCTTGAGATTGGTGATAATTTTTATTCATTGTAGGATGTTTTAAGTCTCTGTATGATGACTCAAGGTCTCGCCGAGGCTCGGCTTGAGACAAATGACAGGATCATGGAGCGATTTTCTTAATCCACAGTCTTAACAGACAGTTCAGGACTTCAGACCTCAAGTGAAAATCTCTGAAGTTCTCTTCCTCTATAAAAGTATCTCAGAGATTCCAGTTCCTTGTTTGTAAAACCGAGTCTATTAAGCTAAATGGTCCCTAATATTACTCCCAGGTCACTGTTGATGGCCCTCTCCAGATTAGTCCTTTTATTTTTTTCTGTCTCGTTCATTCCAGAGACTGCAGAGAGTCAGGCAGTAGGTCGCAGAGGTCAGAATTAACATGAGACTGGACAGGTGGTGAGCAGAGGAGAGCTGAATATTTATTATTTCATATTCATGTGAGCTCTTCAACGGCCCTTTGCAAAGTTCCACGGTTCTTTTCCTTGTGATGGCCTGTTTTGTGGGCCACATCCTTGCCGTGAATTTCTGTCTCCTTGCTGTGGAAACCAGCCAAGGACACATTACTGACCACCTGCTCACTTACTACACAGGGCGACTCCCCACACTTACTTTCCTTGCTTTCCCCTCCTCCTGGTTTATGGCTTTCCCTTATGTAGCAATAAAACTCTTGGAGAGCCGTCTTAGGGATGAATTAATGCCACTTAAGTATATTTCCGTTAGCTGCCCTTTGATGGTTCTGTTTAAAAATAAAGGGGGAGGGAGTGGAGCTTGATTCTTATTGAAATTTTCCTTTCCCTTGCTTTAAACTTACCACTGCTCAGAAACTCTTAGTTACACTCCAAGAGAGCTTTTTAACAATGAAAAAATGACAAATTTACCATCTTTCAGTAACTTTTTCCCCATTGGAAAAGTATTTACATTATAAAGAGGCCTAGCTCGGCCTGTGTGAACTTGCCTTATATTCTTTAAATATTTAAATGTATAAATAATAAATACAAAGTGTATCTGAATTCCGGAAGATCAGAACAGGAACTTGCTCTCCACCCTAATCGCAAACAGATTAAGGATTGGTTGTCATGATCCCATTTCTACTTGTGTAGTCTGCAATTTATTTTTATTCTCCCCACATTTTATATTTTATTAATTCATTTGAATCTCATACTTAATCTGTGTCTGCTCTGGAACAGAGCATCCTATGAGGTTCAGTTTCCTCTTCTCACAGTCATAGCCTTGATAAATATGAGTGTCTGTCCTGAGCTTGACACTTGCCTCTGTGTGGCCTTGGGTCAGCCTCTCAGCTTCTCTAGGCTTCTAGCTTCTCTGCTATAATAATAATAATAATAATAATAATAATAATAATAATAATAATAATAGAATCTGGATATTGAGGGGAAACATCCTTAAAGAAGGGGGAAGGGTGGAGGGGAGGTTTCACTTACTGTCATGGAAATTACCACCAGAATGAACTATTTTCATTTATTCCTCTTTTTGTTTGCTTAAAAAGTGAAGCTAACCAGCCCTGGTGGGTATGACTCAGGGGATTGAGTGCTGGCCTGCAAACCAAAGGGTCGCCAGTTCGATTCCCAATCAGGGCACATGCCTGGGTTGTGGGTCAGGTCCCCAGTAGGGTGTGCAGGAGAGGCAACCACACATTGATGTTTCTGTCCCTCTCTTTCTCCCTCTCTCTCTAAACAGAAATAAAAAAAAAAAATTAAGTGAAGCTAACCAGATGGCATGCCATGACCATTGGGGTAGTGTCACCATAACCCATTCCACGGAGCTCATCACCACATACCACCTTAGTTTTCTTATTTATCCCATTCAACAAACATGTTTTGAACCACCCCCTTAGGAACTGTTGAGGATTCCAGCACGACTAAGGTGTGGTTTCTACCTCGATGTCAATACATGGCAAAGACACACACGTATGAGTAGAATTCAAGGAAACTGGTCCTGCTTCCTTTCTTTACCTGGCTTTATTCTCCCTTTTGCTCCTGCACCTGCTGCTTCTTTTTCCCTTGTCCTTCCCCAACTCCAACCCTAATTGCTCTGCTCTTTTCCAGATTTCTCATTCCCACCTGGTGCCTGCAACCTCAGCAGCCCATTGGACACTTGAGCCCTAATAAAAACTAATGTCCTCAAAGGCCAAGAGGGGATGGACAAATCACCTTCCCTCTTCATGGGACGTGAAGGCAGGAAGGGAGAGATGTCAATGTGGCGTGACTAGGGTGGCATTAAAAGTATCCATCCCTCCACTGAACATAAAGTTCCAATTTCTTTTTGCCTTTGAATGGACATTCCGTGAAGGGCAGTCCCAACAAATAACTTGGACTGTCCTACCCCAGGGGTTCAGAGACAGCTCCCATTTATTCAGTCCCTGAATACATTCAGTCCCTAAATTCAGGCCCTGGCTGAGGACTTAGTTACAGCTAAAAGATGGGGCATGGCTTTGCTACCAGGGCCTGTCATGTGGAAGACAATTTTTCCAGGGCTTGGGGAGGCAGGAGGCAGAGCTCAGGCGGTAATGCAAGCAAAGCTTTGATCTCTTGCCCACCTTTCACATCCTGCTGTGCGGCTTGGTCCCTAAAAGTCCGCAGACCAGCACTAGCACAAGGCCTAGAGGTTGGGGACCCCTGATGTTATTGGTTCCCCAAATTGGAAACTATCTGTCTTGCATATTATTCGGACATTAAATTCCTTAGCTACGAGGGGATATAATGTCTCCAAGTCTAAGGCTCAGCTAGTTAAATAGGAAGTGCATTATTTGGACTTGGTCCATACTCACGGGAAACGGGGCCTTTCCCCAAACAGAGTCCAGATCATCACTCAGCTCCCTGCACCTAGCATCCAGAAACAACTGAGGGCCTTTCTCGGCCTAACCAGGTACTGCAGAATCTGGACACCTAATTATGGCTTCACTGTACAACCCCTTTACAAAAGCCTCAAGGGCCGGGAAGATTAGGCCCCTTTAAAATAGGGACAAAGTCAACAAAAGGCTTTCAATCAATTTAAGACTCTACTCATCCAGGCCCTGGCCCTAGGACTCCCTAATCCCTCCAAACCTTTCAAACTATACACTCCTGAAAGGGAGAGAATAGCTCTTGGGGTGCTCACCCCCAAATTAGGTAATACCTACCAACCTGTGGCTTACATATCTAAAAGGCTAGACCCCACTGTCTGAGGGTGACCGTCCTGTTTTCCAGCTGTGGGAGCCCTCGTGCTTCCTCTAGAAGAAGCCTTTAAATGGACTCCTGGGGCCTCAACCCAGGCATACAATAGTCATCGGATGCCAGAACGCCTACAAACTAAGGGTCCCTACTGGCTTTCTGATAACTGACTTTTGAGGTACCAGGCCCTACTTTTAGAAAATCCTGATGTTACTATTTTTGTCTGTGGGACCTTAAATCCTGCCACCGTCCTTTCCAAGTTGGCAGAGGACTTGCCATTACATTCCTGCTCTGAAATTCTATCTCCTCCAACCCTCGCCCCGATCTCTCCAATCGGCCTCTGGACAATCCAGACGTCATTTGGTTCACAGATGGCAGCAGTTTTGTTCTAGAGGGAAAAAGAAAGGCAGGGTGTGCAGCAGCTTCTCTCCACCAGATGACAGGGGCACGAGCACTACCTACCAATTTCTCTGCTCAGTTAGCAGAATTAATAGCTCTTACTGAGCGCTTACACTAGCAGAGTGGAAAAAGGGTAAATATTTTCACAGATTCTAAATATGCTTTCCTAATCCTACATGCTCACCTCCATAAACAGTCCTATCAAACACAGGCCCCAGACCTTAGAACTCCTCCAGGCTCTCCAGAGGCCTCAGCAAACCTCAGTCATTCACTGTAAGGGACACCAAACGGGGAATTCTAGGGTAACCAAGGGCAATTGCCTGGTAGACACCACTGCCAGACAAGGGCCTTTAGGATATAAAAAGGAAAATAAAATAAAAGTACCCATTCCTACCTAGGACCAAAACACTTTCTCTGTAGGTCTGCTGAGTGCCTAAAATTTCTATTAAAGTCCCAGAATCTGGGAAAGTTAATGCATTCCAGAGATTTTTTTGACAGATGATTGATTTATAATGGGGAACAGGGCCTGAGGAACAGGGACTCAGGGAATTTAGAAGAAAGAGGTCTTAGGCAGTCAAGGGGGCTCTAGTTGGGTTGCCTGGCTGGGAATGAATAGAGAGTAACATGGAGGTGCAAGGTGACAGGTACCTTAGGAAGTCAGAGGCATGAGATGGAAACAGGAAGCCTAGACTTGCCATGAAGCATCTCCAGCAGCTCCTGGGGCGGAGGGCTGGTCATGATGGCATGACTAATTTGTGTCACTACTGAGAAAGAAGGCTTAAGGTCTTCAAAAGGGATCCCCTGCAGCTTGGGCTCTCCGTAAAGGGGTTGAGCTCCAGCAATCTCCATGGAAAGTGGCTACAGCACACCCTAAATTTGTGTTTACGATGACAGTCCTGGTTATTTGCCAGGCTTAGACCCCATTTCCCAGATAGGAAAGGGCTGAAGCCCAAGTTCGGTCATGCGATTGTGCTATTTTATCTCAGCTTTTGATCACTCCTTTGAAGGACTGATACTTCCCCAGTCACATAGTTTAAATGCCTCACAGGCCAAGGGGCAAGCTCCTCCTGGATTCTGACTTCCAGGTCTGCTGGATCTTTGTGCATGACCCAAGCCTGGAATGTGCCAAAGACAACAGGGGACCCTCACACCAACTACTGCTTCTCGCTCTGTAAATTTTCCCTAAAAAGCACTGTTGGACATTTGCCTCCTCACGCAGAACAACCTCCAGGTCCTACCCCAGTGTTCTACTTGGGACTGAAGTTCTAAGGAATAAAAAAAATGCAGAGAAATGCTCCCACCAACTAATTAATTCATTGATCCATCCACTCAAAATTGTTTAGTATTTAGCAAGTGCCAGGTGCTGTAGACACAATAATGAGTGGAGAATGAGGTCCCTGTCCTGGAATGACTCACAGTCTAGAGGGGTTGGCTAGTGTTGACGGCTCAGGCTCCTTCCCTGCGTCAGTTTCCATCTCTGTGAAATTAGTCACAGGGAGACTTTCAATTCTTGTTTATGTGTGTTGGGCTGACCAGCTCACTTGGAGGATGATTGCCAGCACTTTTACAATCCCATGCTGGCTTCCCTCCGTCTTCCAGCATGTGATTAAGCTTCTTCTGCCTTCTAGTCCTTGATGTGTATCCATAGAAAACAAACTTATTTTAATATCAGTCTCAACAAGACTTGCAAGGAATGCAAATAGAGGACGTTGCATAGCAAACATAAATAACTCTTGAACTATCTCTATTAGCATCTGGCCTTATACAGAAGCACATTTAAAAAAAATAATGAGTTAGCCATAAGAAGTCTAAAAGGCAGGCAGAGAATTATTGGACTTCCAGATTATTAGTGTACAATGATATTCTGGATTTGTTTTTAGAGGAGCCCTATAAGATTCTTACTGCTGAACTCTACTTGTTCTAGCTTCTACCAAAGTCAAACAATAACTGAAAATTCCTTTTCATATATGTTTATCGTCTATCTGCCTCCCTGTTCATCTTCCAAGCTATCATTTGTCTCACCATCTACGGGCATTTATCAACGTGGGCACAGTGGTACAGAGACACGAAGGTTGGCTACTTGCTTGGAATGGGTATATCCAGCATCTGTTGAAGGATCTTTAAGAGTCAACACATAAAATGTTATTATGTATTACAATTTACATGAAGCTTTTCCTTCAAATAGGTCAAGTTGCCAAAAAGTTACTTTAAAGCACAGATCTTCAAAATAAAAATCTTACGTGAATAGAAGTTATAATAGCATGAATTTTAACTTATTTTGTGCCCTGTCAGACTCATGAAAGAGGTAGGTATAGATAACAGTCACAGCAGAAATACACCAAAGAGCAGTGGAATCTTGTTAGAAGATGATTTGACAGACTCCTGGCTCCCACTGCCTGCAACATCTGGAATAACCTGCTCCCTGTGATATGGAAGCCAGGCATCACCGATCGCCTCTGACACTGGCACCACCAGGGGCTTACTGAAGTCCTGTTATTATTAATTCACTGGACACAGATTTCATGCGGGCTTAGAATGTTTTAAGTCCTGCTAGACTCTTCTATTAGTAATAACATTAAGAGTAACGAACTTTGAATGAATATTTACTAAGTGCCAGACACTGTGCTAGGTGCTTTACTTAAATTATCTCATTTAATACAATCCCAACAACTCTGGGAGAAAGATGCTACTATATTTATTTTGCAGACAAGGAAATGAGGGCCCCCAAAAGTTTAGACTTTAAAAAATATCTTTTTACTAAAGGACCAAAGAGAAAATTCATCAGTTTTCATTGGATTCTCTCTGAGTGTGGGAAATACATTAAACTCAGAAATAGTGCAGCCTGTCGAGGAGCGTCACAAATTAAAAAATATTAATACGTTTCTCCATGTGGCAAAAGTGCTTTCAATCCAATTAAGGGCCCAGTAAGCCTGTTTTGAAACACCATTTAAAATGTGCCCTCTCACCCAAGGCACGAATTGAAACCACGGGGCAAGGGTAATCATCGTGAACTGAGAATACAGAAATGACATAGAGTTCAAGAGCATGCTGCCAGCAACACTTTTAATTAATTGAGTGCGAACAAGGAAAAAAGTTTCGAAGCCTGAGTAGAATAGATTTTCGCATTTGTAGAAATGAGGAAGCCATACGAATTGGGTCGGAGGAGCCCTGGAGAGGTTAAATAACTTGCTCCAGGTAGTAGGTAGCATAGCCAGATTAGAATCTGATGGTCTGTCTCCAGCTCTTTAGGACTACGCTGGATTAAAGCCACTAGAAGAATCCTTCAGTGCCTCAGGGAGCAGCATCAGTGCTTCAGGAAGGCAGTTCAAGCAAGTTAAAATGTACCCCTAAGATCTTTGTTATGTTTGGGTTCTTCATTTCCATCAGTACAAATATCACCAAACAGGCTGGCCACACCGCTCTCCACATCTCCAAGACCTGCTCCTCGCAGAGCAAATGTCTATGAGAAATCACGGGGCGTGTGTTCACAGTTCCCTCCCTTTTCCAGTGACCCCGCTATCCTTTTGGCATCCCTGTCCTGCTGCCTAGGATTGCTCACTGAGACCCTCCCTCCAGGTAAACCTTCCCGTTCACTTAAAAAAATGTATTTTGACTTGTGTTATTTAATTTAAAAAATAAACGTTATTGTTAGAGCAGTTTTATGTTTACAGCAAAACTGAACAAAACAGCCTTCCCCACTATCACCAACCCACACCAGAGAGGTACTTTTGTTACAATCCATGAACCTACATCGACGCATCATTGTCATCCAAAGACCATAGTTTTTACTAGGGTTTGTGCTTGGTGATGCACGTACTCGGGATTTTGACAAATGTGTGATCATGGATATCCACCATCGTAGTACCCGCAGAAGAGTTTTATTGCTCTAGAAATCCTCTGTGCTCTGTCTGTTCAGACCCCCCTTCTCCTGGCAACTCCTGACCTTTTTACTGTCTCCACGGTGTTGCCTTTTCCAGAATGTCATACATATAGTTGGTATCATACAGTATGCAGCCTTTTTAGATTGAATTCTTTCACTTAATAATATGCATTTACTATTCCTCCGTGTCTTTTCATGGCTTGCTAGTTCATTTATTTCAAGTGCTGAAAAATATTCCATTGTCTGGAGGCACCATATATGGTTTATTTATCAACCTGCTCTTTTTAAAGGCCAATTTTGGGTTTCCTAAACTTTACCCCTGACTTAAAAAAAAATTGCATGTGGACTCTACTAGGCAATGACCAGGTAATTTAAGAAACCGTTGGAAGCTATTCATGACTGACAATGGTATCACTGGGTTACTCCTCCAGGGTAAAACATTTGTCTTTTAATAGAGATTCTACTGCCTCAAGGGGAAATTTGTGATGAGGACTTCCAGGAGAGTGAGGATCAGCAGGAGGATCTTTGGGGGAAGGCAGCCTCTTGAAGACACTCAGATCTCACCAGATGGGCGCCTCATCATGAGAGGGGGGCAAGCTGAGATTCCTTGAGCACCTGCCAGGTGCCACACTTTGGGTCCATTAGCACCTCACAGTTAGCAAGCTGAGATTTTCATGAATGGAAACCACAGAGGAAGCCCTGGCTTACTCTCAGCTGTGCAGAATTAACATGAATCACACACCCAGCTTGATGAGCTGGAAAGGTTCCAACTCAAGCATGCCCGTTTTGTAAAATGCACAGGGGACTAGAAGAATATTAATTTCAAATGGAGTTCACTTTGCCTGGCATATTTTTCCTCAGAATGTATTAAAGGATGTCTTTCTTTTTCTTTTTTTGCCTCACCTGGGTAATGATGATCGTTTTGGACTCCTAAACCCCTGATGTCCCCAAATGACTTCTGAGTCTTAACATTTAACCTAGTGATGCTGACACTATATATATTTCTACTTAGAATTAGTATATTTTGTTATAATTATTTGAAAATTGATAATCACTGTATGTATAATGTGATAAAATAATTGTTCTTCTGGATACATTTACCTTTGCTAGATTGTGATTATATAAATATCCTTTAACATCATAACAAAAATGTAAATCAGAAGTACAATGTAAATGTACTCTTCCGCTGAAAACACTTTCCTTCATGGCTTACAGATCCTTCTCTCATTGGTCTCTGCCTGTTCCGTCCACTTCCACCTGTTGATTAAGGGCCAGACACACTGACTTCCTCTGTTCTTTGAGTTTACCAATTTGCTCCTGTCAAGGCCTTTGCACATGCTGCTCTTTCTGCCCTAATGGTCTTTTCCCAGCTCTTTGACCATGCTGGCTCCTTTTCATGTCATGTAAATTTTGGCTAAATGGCATCTTCCCAGAGAAGTCTTTTTTGACCACTCTGAGACAAGGCCCAAATCCGGCCATTCTCTATCATATTGCCTCATTTATGACATTTCTCAATAGCTGAAACTCTCTTGTTTATTTAATTTATTCATTGTCTATCTCCCCTGCTATGCCTATAAACTTTGAGAGAAGGGACATGGCTTGTCTCATTCACTGTGCTGTTTCCTCAGTGGCTGGCACATAGTATGTGCTCAATACAAATTTGGAGAATGAATAATTGAATGAATTTCACCTGGATGTTTATGATTGCTCTCTGAGTTTGATTCTGTCTTATGAGTGTGTGTGCCTTCATGTTCCCACCCCTAGGAGGAAGGGCTTCTTTGCTCTTCTCTCAGTTGTTACCTCTGCTGTCAGGCAGCACATGGCAGTCCATTGGCTACTTTTATTTTTGCATTCCCTACAGCTTACATAACATTTGGCATATAGGAGTTGGAGAACACATGTTGAGTGAATTAGTAATTTTGTAGGCAATGTTGATGAATCTCTTTAAAAAACAGACTATTCCCTTTTGGCATATAATTCAACATAATGCCAACATCATGAACATTGGTGTCTAGTGAAGCTGCACTCTCCCCCGTTTTCCAAAACCCCTACTGACTCATTTCTCCTTTCCAGCGAGCACACAAATAGAGGGCATGCCACCAAAAAGGCAGGTAGTGGAACGTCTGACCTTACTGACAACCAGAGCTTTGTCATTCTGGTTTCCCTGGTAAAAGGATGTCAGTCTAATCAGGGGTTAGCCCCAAGGTTCTATTGTTCTGGAAAGTGCTGACAGGGTCGAATGAGCACTGATATTCACTGAATGTCTATTATGTCCTAGGCAGCGTTAGGCACTAAACACATATCATCTTATTTAATTGTGACAACACTACTATGAAGAGTAATCACTTTTTTCTTTAAGTAGATGAGGAACCAGAGACTCGGAATATTGAGTTTCTTGCCCACCTTCACGTAGCTGATATTGGCAGAACTAGGGTTTCAACTTCTGACTCAGTGCTGTGCCCTTTGTACCACAGGCACTGCAAAAACAAACAAGTAACAACAAAATCCCCTCCCGTATAATTCATTTGGGTAAATAAAGCCCTCTTCTGAAATGCAAGTATTCTGTCCTATTAAGTCATTCATACACTAGTGTTAATAATTTTGATAAGATAACTTCGATACCTTTGAGCTAGTCTCTGATGGAGGTCAGTATCTCCTAAGAAGGTATGCATTGGAATGGAGAGCTGGGCAGCTAGAGTTTCTGAGAGTCTGACACCTCAGGGAGGAGAAAAGGTAAGAGGCTCAGGGTACCAAGAAGGGTGAGGGTGGTGGGCTGTGGGCTGCACCCAGCTGGGCTATGCTATCGTTTGTATCTGTTCAGAAGGCAGTGTCCTGGGAAGCCCAGTGGGAAGGCTGAGGAAGGTGGTAAGTGTGGGATACAGCACAGCAGGGTGGTTACAGGCTGGGGTCTAAACCAGATGCTTAGGGTTAAATTCTGCCCTTGCCACTCACGTGACCGAGGCAAGTGACTTACCTCTTTGCACCTCACACTCGTCACCTATTAAAATGTGGTGATAACTAGGAATACATATTACACTTGGGTGTTGTAAGGAGTAAATGGAATTTTCCCACATAGACTGCTCTGAACAGTTCCTGGTAGCCAGTGATTCGTACATGTCGGCTCTTGGTGTGCAACCGCCCACATTGCCACCAGGTTTCGGGGTGCTGACAGCTGACTACAAGCTGTGAATCTTATGCAGTCACTTTAACACGAGTAGAACCAGACCAGGTGGTTGGTCCTTGACTGTGAAGACAATTGTGTGGAGTAAAAAGTCTTTCTTGGAGGTGTTTAGCTCTTAAGAGAAGCGCTTTTCACCTGGTGGGCTGCAAGAGTGCTTAAACACGTAATACCTGACTATTTAGTCAGGGCCACTGACCTCTCTTCCCTTAGACCGTCAAACAAAAAAATGGCAACAGTCAATACAACAATAGCCATCTGGTGTAAACGCATCAAAATTGTACCCATTTTTTGTCAGATCAGCAAAAAATATATATTTTTGGTGTGGTGTGCTGCAGAATTTTAGTAATCAGTCTGTGTGTGCCACGAGATGGAATGGGTTGAAAATCTCTGCTCTAGGGTTTGGGTTTATGGCATCCCCAAATCCAGCAACATAGGATGTTTTTGGCTAAAAGGAACTTCTATTTTGCTCTTACAACTTTGTTACTAATTGACCTAATGTCACCAATTACTTTTTTAGTTTGAAAAAAGTAAATGCTTCGACTATTTGAACTAGTTAGTAGTTAATATCGATCAAGTTTTAGCTTTGGGCAAATGAGTTTCCACTGTATCCTACAATTCATGACAGTCTCCTGGTACCACCATTCAAAGGCGGGTGGGGCAACATGCCTGCTGCAGAGCCTGGAATTTGAGATCATTCTCTTAGTGTTGGTTTCTCATGCGAACTCATTCTGAAAGGTGTGTCTTATCATTATCACTCATATTAGCTTTACTTCTTACTCCTTAATTCTGGGACATCTGCTTTGTCTCTTGTAATATCACATACTTCTACTTTTTGTCTGCACGAAGCCCAGTGGCGGGATGCGTTATATGTTGATCTGCTTTTTGATAAGGAACTGAAATGGTGGTGATGGGCTGCAATATGTTTGGGTTGGAACAAAATGTTCACCCTAATGAAATGTGACTTTAAGAAAGAAATGCTCCTAATCCTGTCAAGGACTGAGCCAGCTCAACATGGATAAATGGTATTTGAGCTTCCTCCCTTCCTTCCTTCCTTCCTTCCTTCCTTCCTTCCTTCCTTCCTTCCTTCCTTCCTTCCTTCCTTCCTTCCTTTTCTTCCTTTTCCAAAAAAAACATTCTCGGTCCACCAGCTGTTACCAAGAGCATTATTAAAAATTGTGTCAGCACAGAGTTATTGCTGTTCCTGAAGAAAAGATAAATGTATGTATTTTAAAATCTGGACATAAGAAGGTTTAAAAAAATATTGCTGTAGAGTTCTCCTGGCTATGTTTCCTTAGCTCTTTTCCAAGTTTTGGGCTGGAGAAATTTAAAAATGTCTCTGTGCCAAAGTTAAATATTAAATGAAAACCTTGTGTCTGAGGAGCTCCAGGACTAATAAACTGTGGTGCAATAGGTAAGATCCCAAATCATCAGAGAAAGAAATCTCTAAAGGGAATGAATGGGGTTGTATTGTACATAGTGTCAGCTCCTGTGCTGCGGGATAAAATCCACAGGGAAAAGATGAACCATGGCTTGTCTAAGGGATTGGAGGAGGCACCATCTCTGAAGGTGTCACACTACTACATTTACTATTGTTGAGCTAGTACATAAAAAAAAAAATATCCGAAGGAGCTGAAAGAGTTAATGCTTTACACAAATGTGTAACGTAGTTTTACAGGAGACTCTCCCTTCCCAAGAGAACGTCATCCTTAACTATCAGCAGCACCAGCTTCCAAGTATTGGGTTCAGTTATTATGGTGAGTATTTTCAGTAGCACCACATTTTCCCTCAAGGAAAACTCGAGGGGAAATGAAGTATAATACTGAAGGACCATACAGTGAACCTGGAATATAAATTTAGTTTTCATGTCCCAGTTACTTCTGCTGATAATTTGCTTCCCAAACTTGGATGCATGGGTTGGTGGAGTTGTTTGAGTTTCAGGTCTTCCTTCCCGAGTGCACTGCGGTGATCGGGCACAGTGAGCTGGGAGGTGGTGGCAAGGCAGAGAGGGCCTGTGCGCTGGGGAGTGGAGCCACTGGATTCAGATCCTGGCTCTGCCACTTACCAGCTGTGTAACCTTAGGGACATCTGTTTCTCAGCCTGGGAAATAGGAACGATAATCCTTACTGGGATCACATTTGATAACAAATGTGTGGCACTAACCTGGCAACTAGCAGAAACTCAATAAAGGGCAGCTGTTATGGTAAACATTATATAGTTTTGCATTCTTGCTATCACTGAAGTTCCAGAATGCAATAGGATTATTAATATAGCTGTTATCAACCAATTTTGGTATCTTAGGCATATCCATACGGAAAATCATCCTTACAAGAGACAATTTGTCCTGGGTTTGTTGAGTTAGCACCTGATATACAAATGCTTGCATGGAATGATGTTTGACACACTTTCTTGAATTAAAAATGTAATTTTGATGCTTTTGAGTATGTGCCAGAAGAGAAATCTGCTGTGTTGAAGAAGGGAAAGGTCATGAGGGTACCGAGTAGAAGATGAGATTTTAATAAATTTAGGAAAAACTGTAACAGATCAATGAGACAGTATTGAGACACATACAAAAGAAATATGAGGAAACTATGAAATTTTAACTTCTTAGACAGGAAGCCAAGAACATAGATATGACTAAAAAAATTAAAGGACTAACTAAATATTTCTCTGGTTACCTTGCCAGTGGAAACTTTTGCCTTATGCTAATGATATTATAATGAGAAAAACCACATGACAGTGAGGTAAATAGTAACTAGATGTAGTGCAGTGAGTGCTCCATGCTCCACCTTGAAGAGTGGCCTGAGGAGGCATTTGAGAAGGGTGTGTACAGCATAGGTTAAGATCATGAAGTGAAGAATTTGGGCTCCAAAAAGAATTTTCAACGGATATGTATGCTTTGGAACATTTTGAATATTTCAGCCCTGCTGTGATTCCCTCTAACTCGATCATGAAGAGTGTAAACCAAGAAACACGTGCTTGTTGCAGTGCCTGTGCCATCAGATACCCTTTGATGAACAGATGGGATGTTGGTCTGGGAAAGGTGGTGTTTACTCTCTAGGAGTTTGTTGGTGTGAGTTTGAATGGCAGTTTGGAGCTAAGATTGATATCCCTGATCCTTGTATTGTCAGAGGTGTGGGGCGTGGTCAGAGGAGAGAAGGGGAGAATGAGTCAGCTGTTTCTATGGTAGATAAGACCATGTCTCTGTAAGCCATATTTTCATGACATAACTTATTACATTGCCTATACTTGGTGGCTATAGCAACAGGTATACGAGGATTGCCCGGAAGGTACCCAGCCCTGTACTATGAAAAAGAGAGACATTTATTGAAGAAGATACAAGAAACATCGTACATAGGACAATGATGCCTCAGTTCTCTTCAAAGTAGGTACCTTGGGACCTCACACCACTCTCTCAAATGCCATCAGTTGCCTCAAAGTATTTTCCTGAATCTCATTGAAGTTCTGGAATCTCTTCCCTTTCTGAGATGATTTTAGTTTTGGGAAAAGCCAGAAGTTGCAGCGCACCAAATCTGAGCTATAGGGGGGCTGAGTCACCTGGGTGATTTGATATTTCACCAGAAAACTCTGCATGAGATGTGATGCATGAGCAGGCGCATTGTCATGATGAAGCTGCCAATCATCTGTTGCCTATAGCTGCGGACTTCTGAGTCATCTGAATAGTTTCCGCAGAGGAATGTTCAAGCTTAATGCAAAATTTGATGCAGATTTGTTACTCTACTCACTTAGTCATTTTGAATGCGATGGCCACACAGAACACATGTTCACTCAATGGCATCTACCACCCCCACTGACTAGTACAGTGAAGTCGTCATTGGTCACACATGCACATTCCAGTCCACTCTCCTTTGCTGCTGGTTACATTGATGTCACACAAACCAATCTCATGTTAACAATGCCTGGACTTTTTCCAGACAGATCTTGTATATTCTGTTATTCCTGGTTGTACCCTGTTAACTATTATTATTACTAATAACTGTTCTCTTATTAACTATAAAGAGAAAATAAGGTGAACTACTTTATCAATTCCTTTAAAAATACCACTGTTTTATGTGCTGAAAGATACAATATTTATGCTTAAATTATGGGATGGTTTGGCATAATAGCTAACATTGATGAAGTACTTATTATTTACCAGGCAATGTTATTAGTACTTTATATTGATTACTTCATATGTGACATTACCTTATGTCAATGAACTCATTTAATCCTCAGAAAAATCCCTTTGAAATGGAAGCTATTATAATAATCATTCCTATTTACCTATGAGGAAACCAAGGCACAGAGAATTTAAAAAACATGTGAAAAGTCCCACAACCAGGCCTTGACTGGGTAGTTCAGGTGGTTGGAGTGTCATCCCCTGCACCAAAAGGTTGCAGGTTCAATTCTTAGTCAGGGCACACACCTAGGTTGTGGGTTTGACCCTTGGCTGGGATGCATATGGGAGGCAACCAATCCATATTTCTTCCTCGTGCCAATATTTCTCTCTCTCCTTCTCTCAAATGAACACACACATCCTCCGGTGAGGATTAAAAAAAAGGTCCCACAGTCAGTAAGTAGCAAAACTGGAACTTGAACTCAGAGAGACTGCCTCGAGGGCAGGGGTGTCAAACTCATTTTCACCGGGGGCCACATCAGCCTCGTGGTGGCCTTCAAAGGGCCAAGTATAATTTTAGGGCTGTATAAGTGTAACTGCTCCTTAACTTTAAGGAGTTGAAATTACATTCAGCCCTGTGAAAATGAGTTTGACACCCCTGCTCTAGGGTCTAGGCACTCAATTCCTGTTCCCTATCATCTCATTGATAGGGACTTTGAATACTGAATAGAGTCTGGAACATGCATACACTTTCCATATTTATGCCCACCCACAATGAGTGAATTTGGAATTTTTTTTTTTTTACAAATGCTCGTCTGTTCTTTATATTCATTGAGCTGACAGATTAAAACTCAGGGTTATTGATGAATATAGCAAAACCATTAAACCATTCATTAAAAAATTTCTAAATACCTCTTGTATGTAAAGAACTCAAAGATGAATTGAAATGAAAGAAAAAGAAGACACAATTTCTAATCTTTTTTGAACCTTAAAGACAAGAGAATAAATTGTCATACACCAAGCTAATTCCTTTTATGCCTCATTTTCCTCCTCTATAAAATGAGGATAATAATACCTACCTTATAGGGCCCTTATGAAGACAAAAATAAACATAGGTAAAGTCCTTAGAACAAGGTCTAGTACCAAGTAAGTACAATGTACATATTAGCTGTTATTATTCTTATCATTGATATGGCAGGAGCAGGTCCAAAGGATTAGACAGGCAGGAGAAGCACAGGCTACTTCAGCTGGAGCAAATGTAAACCCAAGGAACCCATGTCTCTCTCCCCCGCTCCCTCCTAGCTGAGAATAGATTTCTCTGCCTCTGGTTGTTTCATCTTCTGAAGAGATTTATGACAATGAAGTATGTACTTGTACTCCTACTCCCCTTTTTAATTAAAGTTATTTCCACGTTAGCTAATAATTCATTGTTAATGATGTCTCCTTTCAAATATTTAACAGAATCTGTTTCTTTATTGGCTTTGGACATGGAAACTGTAGCAGGAAATCAGATGGCCGCCCTTGCAATTCAAAGAATGAATTGCGTAATCCTCCGTGATTGTGATACTGAGGCACCCATGCCTTGCCTTATGTGAAACTACGGATCTTGAGCCTCTAGCTCTAAATCTTCTTCTGAGGTTCTGTTCACTGCTGCTTGGCGGCTGTGGGTGAAATGTCCAGTAAATAAGGCCGATGTTCACTTAGCCATTATGACAAGGGGACACTAACTCCAAGTACCACTCAATGAATGGGCCAAGAGGAGCCTCTACTCTATAGCTGTGTGTCTTCCAGCTGCCATGGGTGAGGAGCCAAGGGACTGTGCTGTCCAGACTCTACCCTTTTCTAGACCATGCTCTGGAAGACCCTAGAATTCTCAGCCTAGATGATCTTGTACTGTTTCTGATGACTACACAGGCTTTTTCTCAGATGAACTGTTTCTCTGGGGTCTGAACCTTTGGCTCCATTGTGGGACTAGGGAGTGGCTGTTTGTTAGGGGTTGTGGGTGGAGCTGGCTGTGCAGAGAGGGTGTTCACATTCGTGGTTGTGAACCTGTTGTGGTTCATTGCTGAGTTGGACATGGGAACAAATGAACCTGGGGTAGGTTTCCCTCCTCAAGTCTCTGCAGTCTGGTATAGCACTTGGAGAATTCTGAGAATCCTAAATTTAAATGTGGCCTTTCAGGTTGTTATGAATGTGTATTTGCCAAGCCAGAGGGATAAAACATAAGTGATTTGACAGTTTGTTAGCTTGATTCATAACTTTTAAATATTTAAATGTAGGGTATGTGGACTTCCCTTTGTACTTTTACCCAAAACATCACAAATGTCAGGGGTGGGTCTGATTAACAGATATGCATAAAAAAATCCTGTGCTCAAATGTTCATGATTTTCTTTGCCAACACAGAAACGCACAAAAGGGAGAGACAATTCATAAGCGAGAGCCAAGGAGAATGGACAAAATACCTGGGATGACTATGCATTACCATTTTTATTCTTTCTTTACCTTGCAAGTGAGATTTCTGGAAAGGGAAATATAATCCCAATTAATAAATCAAACAATAATGGGATGATTTCATTGGAGGACAAAGCAGAAGAAAGCAGAGGGAAAATCCCCAGTCATCAGTTGTACCTACATGATACATACAGGGTCCAGCAGAAGTAAGGCCTGCTTGAGTATGGTTGGTAGGGTAATAATATGGGTGTAATAATTTATAGTTTTAATCTGAATAATTTATAGTTTAATCACCTAAAATGTCACGTGGTGTGCTTGAGTGTGATATTGTTATGTCACAGAATTACATGCTTATGATTTTGTAATACAAAATCCCTTATTTCGTATTATAAAAAGGGGTGTTATTTGTGGCAGACTGTGTATTTGCTGTCCATCAGCCAAGTTCGGTGTCTGAAAATGGCTGGAATATCTGGACTTCTTACCAAAAATTCCAGGAAAATTGGGAGCTTCTGGGCAGCATATGTGAAGTGAAGAGGAAAAGAAATATTTCATGTTCTGTGAAAGTCACAAATACAAAGAATAAAGTGTTAACAGAGGCAGAGATAGGTGTGGCAGGGTGTCCGTTTTCTTCCTTTCCTATTTCTGATATTTTCTCTAAGTGTCTGATGCCACAGCTTATTGAAGAGAGGGGAGTAACCCTTCCTTCTCTCCTTGGAATTCCCAGGGGAAAGTGGCATGTACCTACTTGGTGTGGTAGTATTCCTGCCATGCATGCAACTGCCAACTCTTCCTGACCTCTGAATTGCAGCTTCAGTGCAGGCTGCCAAGTTATTTCTGTATCATAAGTGAGGAGGTGAGAACTAGCAATAGTATAGAAGAAACTTAGTCTCAGAAATCAGGTTCTTTCCACTTGGATTTCAGTCCTGAGAACCAACCGGGCACTCCTTTGATAAGTCAGTTGGAGCCTCTCCATTTACAATCATTGTGGCCTCTGGTAAATCACTGAATGTCCATGAGCCTCAGTTTCTTTAGGGATCCCATGAGAATAATAACAATACTCAAAGAGTTATTGTGAAAATTGCCCATATGTTACCTGGTGAACATTAAATGCTTCCATAACATAACGTTTTGGAGCCTCTTCCAAATAATGTAATATTTCAAAATTTGTATACATTTATATCAGAAACATAGTTTCTTTTTCTATTTAAATAAATTTAAAATTATTCTTTAAATGAAATTAAATCGTTCTTTAAATTTAAATTATTTTTAAAATAAATTTCAATTATTAAATGCATGGAAATTGTTGTTTCAACACATTATTTCCTGTGCTCTTCCCGAGTTTATTTCATCCTTGTCGCTACATACATGTCAGAGGTATAGTTCTGGAGAGTGAGTCTGGAAGGAGGGCCAAAATGAAACCAGAGGATGTTGTTTGATTATTTTCTGCCTGTCTTCCAAGAAACTCCTGAGTTAAAAATGCATCTGGCTCTCATTTCCTGCAGAGTTTTGCTTATTTGAAATGTTCAAGAAATCAATTGATCCGACTTCAAAGACATTGGGTTTTGCTGGCTGTGTAAAAGCCCAGACCCCCGTCCACGTCACTCCCAAGTCTGGACTTCGCTGGCAGCCAGCTCCTTTCATACCTTAGGAAGGACTTCTTTTTGGCTGCTCACCCCTGTGCTGAGCCAAGTGGCAGGCTGAGAATTGAGGCAATAAATCTCTGTGATTCTTCATAGTTGGAATTTCTTCTGCTGCTTCTGATAAGGAAATGACAGAGTCTCTCAGCTCTATGTATGAACCTCAGAGAAATTTGTAATCCAAATCATGTTTTGCTCACAAAATGGAAAACAAAATGTGCTAAACCTGGCTTTGAGATAACCCAGATGGTTTTGAGGGCTTCAGTCATGACAATTGAAATTATCTTTATTCTTAACTGGATTGCACTTGAAAATTCCTCTCTGTCTTAAAATATTCTGATTAAATCTTTCTCAATGTGTGTGTGGTAGACGGGGTGGCGTGAGGTGGCAGCAAAATTCTTCTGTGGTGAAGGTCTTTTGCAAAAACCTTTCTCGCCTTCCTGGAGAAAGAACAGACCTCACTATTGGTTGTGCTCCTCTCCCCACCCACTTCCTCATCTCCTCCGGCACTTCCAAGTTCATCCTGAGCTTCAATAACAGACCGAAATGAATGTGATGGGGGAGCAGCAACTCTTCAGAAATGGAAAGATTTTCCCATGATCTATCCACATTCTCTGAGAAGCCAAACCAGGTCTGGCCAACTCCCTGCATGATCATAGCGAAAAGATATTCTCAAAATAAAACAAGGAAAGCATGTTTTAAAAAGTCTGCAGTGATTAGGAGTATGTTTTATCCAACAACATCGGCGACAATGTTCACTCTCTGGCGTTTTAGTGGAAGTGGTAAAAACTACTTGGAACAAAATGCTTCATTTAGCAGCAAGCTAAAAGTTCCTGGGCCTTAGCTCTTGTTTACCCGAGGCCCATCACCCTAAAGGAAGAGGAGATTAATCGTCCACAGTCAGAATCCAGCAGGGGTTTGCTTAGCAGTGATGTGACGTCAACCGGCAGGTGTCCCATTTCCAAGGAACCATGGTCTTCAGGCACGCTGTATCCCACTTAAAATGAATTTCTTCCTCTCCCCCGAGTCTACCGTCAGTTCCTAATTTTGATTTTGTTGGCACAGGGTAAAATGAAGAATGGTTCTGACACAATTACCATTTGACATAAGTTGGTCTCTCGGTTCTTTTTACTGCTGAAACCACTGGCTCCGTGTTGACTGCCTTAACTAGCTCTTTTGGTGCCATGTAGGTACAGCTCTCTGAAGGCGTGAAGCAGAGTCACTGTCTGGCTGATAAAAACACTGGCTAACCTAAGAATCGTGTACATCTGATAGTGAAATGTGCTTCTTACTTATGTTTGAACATGGGTGTGTCTGATGTCCTGAGTTCTTTTCAAACAAAATAGTGAAGCCCTAGAGCAAAAAAATGATACCCAGACTTTCCCTTTTAACCCTTACTTATTTCTTCCTTTTCCTCGTGTCTACGCAATGATTTGGGACAGGGTAGATTATAAATCATTTGGGGGTTAGAAGTCTTTCTTTCACTTTTTTACACTTATAAAAATTTTTGAAGCTCTGAGAGAACTAACAGACATAACTTATTTATTTACAAATATTTCTGTGGTGTCTACTGTGAGTCAGGCATTGGAGATACAGTGACAGATAAGACTTGTAAGATGCATGTTCTCATGGAACTTGTATTTTAGTGTAGGGAGCTAGGTAATACACCAAGCCAGAAAATTTTATTTATTTTTTGATCCTCATCTGAGGATATGTTTTTATTGATTTGAGAGAGAGAAAGAGAGAAACAGACAGACAGACATCAATGTGAAAGGGAAACATTGATTAATTGCTTCCTGTACTTGCGCCAGCTGGGGATCGAACCTACAACCTAGGCATGTACCTTGTCCAGGAATCAAACCCACAACCTTTTGGTATATGGGACAGTGCTCCAACCAACTGAGCCATGCAGCCAGGGACAAACCAGATAATTTTAGGTAGAGGCAATGGCTATAGAAAAGGAACAGGATATTGAGATAGGATGGGAATGGGGTTGATGCTACTTTTTTTGATAGGCAGTAGGGGAGGATTTTCCTGAGGAGGTGGCAACTGAATGTAACAAAGAAGCCAGTCATGTGACACTCTGTGACTGTGTAGGCAGAGCTCCCAGCAAGTGCCAAGGTTAATACTAGTCCTTTACTGTGAGGATTAAATGAGTTAAAATACGTAGAGTGCTTAGAACACTGCCTGGCATCCATAAATGCTGACTGTTTTTAATTCCTTAAATATTCACTGAGTATCCACCAGGTTCCAGTCTTAACGTATGAGATGCCTGGAGAGTCCTGACTTCATTCCGGGGACTCGCTCCAGGCTGGAGTGCAGTGATTCTCAATGTGTGGTGTACAGACCATCTGCATCTTACTCGTTGGGCTTTCTTGTTCCCAGTCTTCTGCCCCAAGGAGTCTGACTCGAGAGGCTTGGGGAGGGGACCAGAAATCCCTACTTTTACAAGCTTGCTCAAGTTGATCGAGAACCACGATCTCATCAGGTGGGTTGTGACTGACCTCTAGTCCCCTGCAATACAGTACATGTTACAGCATCAAGTGCAGGTGACACTTGGACAACGCGGGTTAGTGACACGGACACCTGCACAGTCCAAAACTCCTATATAAATTTCGACTGCTCAAAACTTAAGTTGTACCTCAGTATCCCCAGGGGATTGGTTCCAGAATTCCCCCTCCCCCCAGACACCAAATTCATGGATGCTCAAGTTTCTTGTATAAAATGGTGTAGAACAATGCATACAGCTGGTCCTCCAGAGCCACGGATTCCCAACCATAGAGAGAAAATGCTGCTTTCAATCCACAATTGGTTGAATATATGGATGCAAAACCCTGAGATAGGGAGGGCCAATTGCCCATTTGCTGGAAAAAACCCTGCATATATAAGTGGACCAGCGCAGTACAAGCCCAGGTTGTTCAAGGGACCGCTGTGTAAGCAGCTGCCCCACTGCAAGGAGCACCTCTTAATACTCAGGAGCAGCTCTGCCCAGTTTATGGAGCCATAAATGTCACAGAATTATGTTGCATAATTAACATCCTGTAGTCCTTAGGCCTAATTTTCTTGTTGATCTTGAGCTGGCTGGGGATGTTTGTTTTGGATTAACCTGCTCTGGGCTATGGTTTGGAAGCTTTGCCTGACACTCTTTAAGTATCATTTAAAACCTGCCAAAGGAAAAAACAAAACAAAAATGCTTTACCTTTTAGAAAGAATGTGCCAACCAATGTTTGCCAAGGGCTCTTGTATTATGAAAGAAATTCTATTTGTAAGTAGATTGGCCTAGCTGAAGTTCCTCCCTTGGGCTCCTCCCCACACCTATTTTTAAAGTGCAATGTCACCAATAGGGGAGATGAGAATATTTTATTATCTTTCCTTGGCTGTCTACTAGAATGTATCCTAGTCAATTTCTCACTTTAGAACGACTACATACATTTCTAAAATATTCAAGGATCTCTAAGTACAGTGGATACAAGAACCTGTTCATGCTGACCTCCTCTGAGCTGAGGGATAACAGCCTCAAAATCCAGACTAGATTCCAGACCAGCCTAAGCTCAAGGGTGTGGCTTCTGTTTTCCCATCAAATATTTTCCTAAAAGGATTGCTCCCATCCAATTATTTTTTTCTTCTTATCTTTCTCACTTTACTAGTTTCCATTCATAGCTACACAATACCTATGACCAAATAGCATGATAGCAATGAAAAAATGGTTGTGCCTGAGCATAAGGTAAGAATTGGTGAAGGGTGAATGAGCTAATGTAAGTTTAAGGCTCATTGGAATCTTAGGCATGGATCTTAGAATCTTAGAATTGAGTAGGTGGTCAAAAGAAATCAACTTTTTGGGCTGCTAGCCTGTCAATTATTCAGTTTTGTAAAAAAAACCCTGAGGTTTGTAATGCCCCCTCAAAAAAGAGTATGAAGAAGGGCTGAGAAAGACCACGTCAAAACTGATGGAACCATTCTGGCTGGGTGGCTCAGTTGGTTGAAGAGTCATCCTGTACAACAAAAGGCTGTGAGTTTGATTCCCAGTCAGGGCACATACCTCAGTTGCAGGTTCAATGCCTGGCCTGGGTTCATACAGGAGGCAATCAATCGATGTTTGTCCCTCTCTCTCTCTCTCTGCCTCTCTCCCTTCCTCTCTCTCTAAAACCAATAAACATATCCTCAGGTGAGAATTTTAAAAAATTGGTGGAGCCCAAGATAAAGATCTGATAACGCTCAGTGAGCCTCAATGAGGGATATAAATAGGCAGGGCAAGAGAACTCAACTGTCACCCCAGAGACAAACTGTATGGACAAGGGCTGCTCCCAGGGGAGACAAATTCCTTTTGTAAATTTTACTAGGTGTCACCTGACGACATGGCTTTCTGAATAAACACAAATAGAAAAAAAAAAGAATTCTTTCTTTCTTTCGATTTAGCAAGTTATTCAAGATTTTCCTTATTCATTCATTCAACAAAGATGTGCTGAGAGCTAAGTGGGTGTCACATACAGTTCTAATGGCTGGGACACAGCGTCAAAGAAGACAGAAAGGTCTCTGTCTTTTATAGAGCTTATAAGCTCACAGATTTTTATTTCTTCCTCATCTATAAAAATGATCATAGCTGTGGGTATCCACCAGACGAGCTGAAATGCTGAGAGGGAGCCATTCTCTGTAATGGTGGAGCCCTGACAGAGGGGCTACATTTCCTTAGACTACGCCCTCCCTTCAGTGTTGTCTACATATACATTGAATAATTTCTGTGCATTTTTACACTGCTGTTTACTTAGTTTTGGCTCTACCCTGGATTCACTGGTGATTCGCAGAGAGTCTTTGTGCCCCAAAGTGTCTTCTGGTTCCTATCAACGCTGCATGGGTGATGTGACGGCACTGTCCCCAACGCTGTGAAGCCAATCTCAGTACAATAGGGTTGCCTGGAAATTCAAGATTCCGGTTCCCATGAAAGAGCCACTGGCTCACACACCCAGCATGTTTCTTCCCTGTTTCTACTGTAACGTTTCTTTCTCAAGAGTATAAATCTTATGCTGATATTTAGCTTTCTTTTGAACTTAACCATGAACTTTTACCTTGTACTTCTTGAAAGAATGAAGAGCTAAGCTTCCATTATTCATATTTGTAAACATGTCCTAAATGGAAGGCACATTGTTACAATTCTCTGGTCAATGGGTCTTTGAAACTATTTCACAAAAGAACATTGAGAAACTTCACACCAGATCAGGCTGATTGTCTGGTTCAGGACTTTTTCTCAGAGTGGGGTTTCATGTGGTAGCCGAGTTGCTGTACATGGCTCACCCTAAAAAGGTCGTGACATACCCTAAAGATTCTTGAATTAAAAATTCTTTTCCCTTAAAAAATTAATTCTGAAGTCAAAATAACTAGTACATTTAAAGGACTATAAATTTCTACTAATTCTACCCCAGGTACCCCTAGTTTGGAAAATGATGTTAATATTTATTTAGTTGCTTGGGTTCAAAGTCTAAGAGACATTCTTTAAAAAATTTTGCATCAAAATTCTGAGAGGTTATGTAGTCCTATCTTAAAGTTAATATTTATTTTGATAAATGCATAATAATACCTTGAATTTAAATTTGGAGGAAAGCTATGGTTAAATGACATTACATGGTCACATAAACAATGTTGAAAACTAATCCTATTTCCCTCAAATACAGTTTCTCAAAATTCTCTAAGTTTTTAAAGTCTGACCTTACTGGAACAGCAACAACCCTTTTTTCCTTTCTTTCTTTCCTGTTTTTGCTGTGACGAAAGCAGATGAGATGAGATGCAATAAGGACGTCTACAGCTGGCCTCTGGGACTCATTCACTTTGCACACCTGACACTTAACACCCACCAAACAGCGACTCCACACTTACCACTCCCAGCAACACCTGGCGACCACCACCCTACTTCTGCTGCTGTGACTCGGACTGTTTTCCATACCTAGAAGGTGCTTTTGATATCTATTTTTCTCACGTTTTCAATCCATCAGCAAGTTTTAGGATCTCTACACAAAAACTTATCCCAAGCTGCTATCACTAAGGCACCACCATGTTTTGCCCAGACCGCTGTAACGGCCCCTGGACTGGAGTCCCTGCCCTGCATTCACGCCTCAGGCTAATCTCCCCAGGGAAACCAGAGTAATGGCTGAAAGGTGTAGACCCGGCCTTGTCATTCTCCTGTTCAAAACCCTCGGTGCCTCCCTGCCCCGGTTTGTGCAAACTCTGAGCTCCTGCCACAAGCTGCAAGGCCTGCAAGACCTGGCCCTGCCTTCTTCCCAACATCTCCTTAGGCACTGTGCCCTGGCCAGTGGTCTCCTTGGTACTCTGAAACAAGCCCATCAGCTCCCATCCCTGGGACTTCCCACCTGTGGCTCCCTCTGCTTAAATTGACTTTCAGATCCTTGTAACTCCTGGCCTCTCTAACGCTAATCAAATGTCTCATCTTCAGAGAGACCTGCCCTAATCATCCAGTTTCAAGCAGCGCCCTCAGCACCCTGCCCCCATCATTCCTTATTCCTTTACCTTACTTGGGTTTTCTTCATTACCAGACACTGCATTGCGTATTTATTTGTTTTCTTGTTTATTGCATTATCTCCAGCTAGACAGACTGTAAGCCCTTAGGTGGAATGTGATTTTTGGCTTCATTCACGGTTAAATTCCCCAAACCTAAAACAGTGCCAGTCACATAACAGATTCTCAACACATGTTTCTTGAATGAATGAATAAAGAGTTTTTGCTATCCTTAAGGTTGAATTAATCTTCTGTCATATTTGTATAAGAAAAACTCTCTAACTCAACTATCAGAAGACAGATATCTGATGTCAGGATTTTATTGTAAAATAAACTATAATTGTGGGGCAAGCATAGACCTAATAATTAGAATATGTGGACCCTTGACCATTCACATATTTTTTCAAGCTATTTAAAACTTCTGTGCTTCAATTTCCTTCAGTTCTCAAACGAAGTGATAATGAAACTCAGCTAGCCTAATTCTGGATTCGCTGTGGTGTTTAAACATACAGAGGTACTTGGAGTAACATAAAGCAATCTATTGAAGTGAGAAACTAATACTTTACTCCACTATATTTTAATGATTACCTTTTATCCCTCTAGATCTATGTTTCTTTCCCTTCATTACCATAAGCCTTTATGCCAGCAGATCTTAGCCTGTTTTACAAACACAAGTGCAAAGAAATCACTAGTACTTAAAAAAAAAACTTTTAAAGAAAACATTTATTGATTCCAGAGACAGAGAGAAAGGGAGAGAGAGAAACATCCATCAGTTGCCTTTTATACACACCCCCACCAGGGACCAAATCCACAACCCAGGCATGTGCCCTGATCAGGAAGCAGACCTACCACCTTTGGATTTACAGAACAATGCTCCAACCAACTGAGCCACACCAGCCAGGACCTACCAGTACTTTCGTTTGATAACTATCTGTAGCGTTTGGTTTACTCGGGTAAGAGATGGTTTGGTAACTGAGAAGTCTTAGATGAAGAGCTAAAAGGGTAGGCAGGGACCAGGCTTAGAAATACAAGGAATCTCGGGTGAAAGAATTCTGCAGTGAGGGAGGTTGGATCTCAGTCCACCAGCAAAGATGTGACTGTTCTTTAGAAGTCCTTTGTTGAGGACCCTTGAGGGGGCAGAACAGGCAGGGGTGCAGAGCTCAGGTGCACAGACCAAGTGAGGCATCCAGGAAGAAAAGTGAAACACAGGCCTCCCTGTTTGAAGTCTCCACTTCTCTGCAAACTCCATGGATGTTATTTACTGCTAGCATTTCTGGACAATAGTCCAGGAGATCGAATCTGCTGTCCTATTCTGGTCAGGATGGCGGCACAGGTAAATGTGGTACTGGCACCCTCCCACAATCACATCAAAATTACAGCTGAACTACAGAGCAACCATCGTTCA
The DNA here is from genome assembly GCA_007922815.1 of Macrotus californicus. Lineage (NCBI taxonomy): Eukaryota > Metazoa > Chordata > Mammalia > Chiroptera > Phyllostomidae > Macrotus > Macrotus californicus. The sequence continues at coordinate 72,358 of VMDR010002698.1, forward strand.
GAACTGCCCAGAATCAAGCTGAATGGAGGTCTACAACTAGGGATTTAAAGAGAAAGTCACACTGAGACTGGTAGGAGGGGTGAAGATGCAGAAGGGCCTGGTCCCACATCCATGTGTGACAGATAAAAATCGGGAGGGATATCTTGCCCACAGAGGTGCCCCCTGAGGAGCAAGGGGTCCCAGCCCCACACCAGGCCCCCCATCCTAGGGTTCCAGTGCCAGGAAAACAAAGCCCCATAACTTCTGGCTGTAAAAACCAGTAGGGATTGAGACTGGGTGAGAGGAAGGGCTTCTAAAGTCCAAGGGAGTTCCTCTTAAAAGGCAAGCACATAGACTTACCCCCTCTGAGCTCTAGTACTGGGGCAGCAGCTTAAAGGGCCCAGGAACACACAGGGAAGACTGAATTGTCTGGCATCAGGGTGAGAGCTGGGAGACAGCTTTCTACTAGACAAAAGTTCTGGTAGAGGCCGTTGTTCATTTACTGAGACACCTCCACCCAGAGCTGGCAGGCAGGTGGCATATCTGTGTCTTCATCAACCTGGTTAACACTATTTGCTCGTCCCTGGTGATTCCCTGGGATCCCATCCCATCCAACCTCTGGGCCCACCCAAACTTTTTCCAGTGACTCTTCCGTAGAAATGGCCTGTCTTGGCTCATGCTTCAGATTTTCCTAAAATCTCTGAAACAAGCAGCATCTGGCCTCAGCATGCTCCGTACCTCTCACTAAGTGGCTCCAGGCCCGGCCCTAACAGCAATCAGCCTTGGTTCACAGCTTGGCCTTGCTTGGCCACCTCCAATCCCAGCAGCAGTATCAGCCATCTGAAAATTTCTTTTAGCTCATGGCAGTGGCCCTGCACAGAACACAGGTAGTGGCTGACCTTGGCCTACACCTCCCGGGTGGTCCCTGAGCCAGCATACCCAGTGGACAGCTGCAGACCATGTCAAAGCACCATCCAACCACTCCCACAAGCAACACACTCAGAGGGTCAACTCAGCAGGCACCAGAGCTCTGCTGATGTAAGTCCTGCTTTGTGGGATGGGCCTCTGCACAGCTGGTCCTCTGTGGTGGTTGGTGGTTGCTGCCAGCCATTGCAGCTGATTAGCCTGGTGACAAATCCCTCCCATTGATGTGCCAACAGCAATCAAGGCTAAATCACAAGAAGAGGGTACACAGGGCCCACAAGGGGTCACACCTGGAGTGCCCAGCCACTGGACCCTACAGAACAACTACCACATAAGGCCACTCGACCAGGCCCAGGAGACATAGCAGCTCTACCTAATACATAGAAACCAACACAGGGAGGCTGCCAAAATGAGAAGGCAAAGAAACATGGCCCAAATGAAAGAACTGAATGGAACTTCAGAAAATGAACTAACAACAGAGTCAAGCATGAACCAGATGCACAGTGCAAAACTGGTTATAAGGATGCTCAGTGATCTCAGTGAGAACTTCAACAAAGAGACAGAAAACATGAAAACAGAACTGGGAAACAAAAAAGAACCAGTCAGAAATGAAGAATACATTAACTGAAATGAGAATACATTACAGGATATCAACAGCGGAATAGATAAAACAGAGGATCAAATAAGGGATTTGGAGGATAAGGAAGCAGAAATACCCAATTAGAACAGCAGAAAGAAAAAAGAATCCAAAAATATGAAGCCTCTGGGACAATTTCAAGCAAATCAACATTCACATCATAGGGTTCCCAGAAGAAGAGAGAGAACAAGAAATTGAAAACATTTTTGAAAAAAATAATGACAGGAAACTTCCCTAATCTGATGAAGGAAATAGACACACACGTCCAGGAAGCACAGGGTCCCAAACATGATGAACCTAAAGAGGCCCACAACAAGACACATCATAATTAAAATGCCAAAGGTTAAAGACAAAGAGAGCATATTAAACGCATCATGAGAAAAACAGTTATCTCCATGGGAGCTCCCACAAGATTGTCAGCTGATAACTCAACAGGAACTTTGCAGGCCAGAAGAGAGTGGCAAGGAATATTCAAAGTGATGAAAGGCAAGGACCTACAACCACGATTAGCCAGCAAAGCTATCATTTAGAGTGGAAGGACAGATAAAGAGCTTCCCAGACAAGAAAAGCTGAACTCCTTCACTCCATCACCACCAAAGTAGTATTACATGAAATGTTAAAGGGTCTTCTTTAAGAAAAGGAAGAAAAAAAATGAACAATAAAATGGCAATGTATGAATATCTATCAACAACTGAATCTGTAAAACAAAATAAACAAAGAAGCAGAACAGAAATAGACTCATAGATAAGGAAAACATTCTGAGGGTGGGAGGGGTTTGTGGGATGGATGAAAAAGGTGAAGGGATGAAGAATTACAAATTGGTTGGTACAGAATAGTCACAGGGATGTAAAGTACAGCACAGGAAATATAGTTAATAATACTCTAATAACTACATATGGTATCAGATGGGTAGGAGATTTATCCAGATGGTCACTTAGTAAGTTATATAATGTTTAATCACTTGGGTGTGCACCTGAAACTAATATAACATTGCATGTCTTCTGGAATTGAAAAATAAAAAGTGATTCAAAAATAAAAAATAAAATAAAGTAGAAAACCCCCCCCTGCTCTCCCAGCTTCTGCAGGACAACTTGAGAAAAAGCCATGTGGTCACTGCCCATCATTTCCCTTCGTGCTGTTGTGGTCACAGGGACAGGGTAACTTCAGCAGTTACTCTGAAATTCAGCCTGGCTCTAACAGACTCCGGACCCATGTGAACAACATTTTTGTTTTTTCCACTTTGTAGATGAAGGAAGTGGAGCCCAGAGAGGTTAAGCAACTTGTCCAGGGTTACGTAGCAGGTTGGAAGGTGATTCTGAGTGAGTGTTCTTTTTGTTTCATCATGGTCTTTGTGTGCGGGTAGAAGCATCTCCTTATTGCACCAGGGTTGACTTCACTTGGGAGAATCAGAAGAGGTTAATTGCTTTAGTTTGTATTTCATAATGTTTTTCAGACCCATTCTGGGAATTGATGACTGTTTACAGGTGTCAGTTGTTTCAGTAACTATTTAATTAATTAACTAATTAATTTTTACTTTTTCAAAGATTTTATTTATTTACTTTTAGAGAGAGGGGAAGGGAGGGAAAAAGAGAGGGAAAGAAACATCAATGTGTGGTTGCCTCCCACGGGCTCCTGACTGGGGACCTGGCCTGAAACCCTGGCATGTGCTTTGACTGAGAATTGAACCAGCAACCCTTTGGTTTGCAGGCTGGCACTTAATTCACTGAGCCACACCAGCCAGGGCAACTTTTATTTCTAAAAAATACTTTATTGTTTATGCTACTACAGTTGTCCCGATTTTTCCTCCTTTGCCCTCCTCCACCCAGTACCCCTCCCTCAGGCGATCCCCACTCTGCCGTCCATGTCCATGGGTCATGTGTGTATGTTCTGACTAATCTCTTCACCTTCTTTTAATCAGTCCCCGCCTTCCCCTCCCCTCTCACAGCTGTCAGCCTGTTCCATGTTTCTATACCTCTGATTCTATTTTATGTGTTAGTTTATTTTGTTCATTAGATTCCGCATATAAGTGAGATCATATGGTACTTATCTTTCATGTTTCAGAAACTATTTTAGATTCTGATATAAAAGAGGCTGACTGTAGTAATAGCTCTCTCTTCAGGAGCTGTCTGGGTTCAATTTTAGCTCTACCAATTTACCGGCTTGGAAACCTCAGATGCGTTTCTTAGTTTCTTTGTACATTTGTAGTTATATTTTGTGTCTGTGAAATGGGGATAATAATTGTATCTATTTCATTGGGTTGCTGTGACTAAGTGACCGAATATGAAGTATTAGAACAGTGCCTAGAAAGTGACATATATATGTTTATTTTATAGTGCTTAGACACTAATGCACATAAGACTAGCATATATTAGAGCTTATCTCAAGAATTCTCATCTTGAAAGTAGTTTTGTAAAAACATGTTTCCAAATGGAAGCATCATTTCGTTCGTGGTCTCCAGATGCAGTAACTCAAAGCTGTCACTAGATGGCAATCGTGATCTATCAGGACTTCAGCTGCCACGGGTTTTTCGAGGAGCTTTGTGAACTCAGGCTGTCCTTTCCCCACCAAGTGGCCTTTAAACAAAACTGTTATGGTCCGTAGGTCAGCAAAGTTAGTCTTCTGTGGCTGCTCTTGGGACTCACCCACACGCACCCAATCCTGCTTGGGCAGTCCCGCAGAAGCCTGGGTTTTACCTGGCTACCTCTTACGGTGAATTTGCATATCCAGTGTGCTGTTGTCAGGTGGCAAGAAGACTGTCTAGTCCTGTGTGAAGATGAGCCGATGGCTCTGAAAGTGTGGCCCCCCAACCCCAGTAGGCCCGGGAATTCGTTAAAGATGTGGAATCAGTGTTTAGCAAGCCCTCCCGATGGTTGTGTGTGAGCAATGGAGAAGAAAGCTCCTTTTAATTCTTTGGTCCACTGAAGGTAGGAAGCTGAGTAATGAGTGAGCAATCTGGTCTGAAATCTTGGGCTTTGTTATATTTTTGATACTTACTTTATATGCATTCACTATGAATGTGCTCTTTATATATTGTATGAATATCCGTCAATATTAGTATATTTCTTCCTTGCACAGGAGTATTCAGAACCAAATTAAAATTCAGATTATAAAGTTCTGATAGGATTTGAGATACTTAGCCCTTCCTAGGGAAGCTTCTAGAATTCCTGGATTCTCTGGGGTATTTTTCAGTGATTTCACTTTTTCCTGAGAAAATAACTTTTCTGTTCCTTAATTTTCTCATCTGAAAAACGTTGGTTTTGGATGAGATAATTTAGAAGGCTCCTTTCAGCTCTAACAGTCTGTGGGGTTTAAGATTTAATGACCAAATGGCACAAATTACTCATTTCTAAGCTGTCTTTATAGCAAAATTTTAGTGTTGTTTCCATAAGAGAAGTTATCAGATGAAATATTTCTCCACGCATTTTTCAGTGGGATGCCTAAAAAAGCTCTATAGTTTACTTTTTCTGCTCACTAAGACTCAACCCAGCTCAAAGATGTTATTGTATGATATATTCTGACATGAAATTATACACATCTCAGAGGCTAAGACTGAGGCCAGTTTTAAGCAGACGCCATTGGATGTGATTGATGCCGAGGTTTGTTTTAAGGTGGGTGCACTTTCCGTAATGCTCTGCTTTTCTCTTTGCTTCAGTTGTAACTGAGTTTTAAGAGCTCAGTTTACAGCCTTGACCTTTACTTTCGTGCTCACACCTAAGGGTGAACTGCTTTCTTAAGAAATTCTGAGAAAATTAATAATCCAATGTTCACCTCCCTTCTCTAGAGAACTTGAATAGTATACAGGTTGCTTTATCTTGAATCAAAGAAGGTCAATAACTCGTGCAGAGAAGAGCCTTTAAAAATACTGTTATTTAAAAATTTTATGAGTGAGAACAAAATTTGCATTTTGCTCCCCCCAGATAATTTTTGCCTTTCTCATTTGCAAACAATTTTAGAGTTGATTAGGATAATTTTCTCTTTACTTGTTACAAAAGCAATGCATGTTTATTCTGGAATTATTACAGAAAAGTATACATAATGACACAGAAATATCTAAAATTCTACCAGCCGAAGTCGGCTGTTGTTAATATTTTTCTTTTTCTCTTATTCTAGGCAAACATGAACATTTAAGAAATTGGCAACAAATTACATATTACAATGTGAAGTCTTCTTTTAAAAATAGTTTATATACACAAGTTTAATCTCTATCTTCAAAGATAATATTAATGTACAAAAATCTACAAAACCCTTTTCACTATTTTGTGATTTTCAGTGCCATTTTGACTTAGGTCACCTTTTTGTTTGTTGGTTTTCATCCCTCATTTTTGCAGAAAAGATTTAAGGTAATTCCAGCCCACTTTCCTCCAAGTAGATATAATATGTAGAGAAGAGCAAACCTCTGAAATTCATACTATATATATATATATACACACACACACACACACACACACACACACACACATATACACAGAGAGAGAGAGAATATATATATACACACACCTTTCCTCTATAAACAACTCTAATAAAGGTAACTTTAACACACTGGGGGATGATGGTATAAAGAATTCGATTGTAACATAAAGAAATCTTTGAGAAAGTGAAGAGTAACCCCTCCTTCATAGTCTTGTTTATAAATACACTTTGTTCAAAACCGTATTCACAAGCCTGCTGGTTCACATACTCTTACAAGGCAGAGCGCTGGTCTTGTCTGACATTCCTTCAGGGTCTAGAACTGCTCTGGGTCCACTGTGTTTGCTAGGTGAGCACGTGTGGAGTTGGAGGGAATAAAATGAAACAATTCCAGATGTTCTGTTACTGCCGTGATAGGTTGCACTGTGATTTCAAACAGCATTGACGTAGGAGGCAATAATGGTTAAGAGCTCCCGTTCCGCTCCCTGTTGCTAAGGCTTTAAATGAGATAAGCTGGCCTACTTCTTTGTATAGCGCTTAGTCTCAAATAGTAAAGGCTAAATAGATATTAGCTTTCAGTGATTTGTGCTATTTGTTACTCTTGTTTTCTCCTTAAAAAAGAACCCATTTTTTTCCTGAGGGTTTTCACTTAGATTTTCCACAACAAGAATAAAGTACTTCTTTAGGAATTACACATAAAGTATCTTAAAGAGTTGGTAGGGAAAATAAAATATGCTGTATTTTACAATAAATTTATATATAATTATTATTTTAAATTGCCTACATTACCTAATAGTCTAACGTCTCATTCATTCATAATGTTTAATGGGAACATATTTTAAAATAAAGTGTGTTACAGAGCCATAAATGTAATTTATAGTTCTTTCCATGGCGCTTTTACTGTAAGCCTTTCAAGCATTCAACAAGTATAATACGAACCCTCTCAGTGAATGAGCCATTTGAGGCACTGACGAATGAAGTCTGAGATTTGCTCTGGATGTGGAAGATGTGTAAGAATGACCAAATTACTGCTGCTAATGTACATGCTTCATGTCGGACGGAGTCTTTGGAAATTTGTCTCAGACACAGCAAGACAAGTGCATAAACACGTCCTGTACTATGAAATCCGTCTGTGGGCTTCAGACAGTGGAACCCTCCAGGCCAGCACTGTCCAATAGAATCAGTGTAAGCCACATGTGTGACTTCATATTTTTCCAGTGGCTACATTTAAAAAGTTCAAAGGGAACAGGTGGAATTAATTTTAATAATATATTTTATTTAACTCAAGATGCCATTTTAACATGCAAACAATATAAAAATATTAATGAGATATTTTACATCCTTTTCACTCAAAGTCTTAGAAATCCTGCACGGATTCTGTACTCTCAGTACATCTCAGCATACCAGCCACATTTCAGGGGCTCCGTGACCACACGTGACTCAGGGCCACCAGACTGGACAGCACAGCTCTAGTCATTCCCACGGTGAAGGCACCAGAGGGCAGCAGTGTGGTGCGGAGAGAAAAAGACACAGACTCACTTGGAATCCTACCGTGTGTCTGTTCCTGGCCCTGACATTTCGTATTGACGTGGCTGTGAACAAGTGATCTAGTTTCTCTGGGTCTCAAATTCCTACTCTGTGTAATAGAGCTTGCTAATAACTGCCATACTCCTCATAGGAGACTGTGGGAAAGGTTAAATAAGATATTATATGGGAAAGCGCTCTTTTAGATCATAAAAGCACCATACACATGTAAGGCATTATTGCCCTTTTTTGTAGATTTACTCTCATGACTTGCCCGAGGCCACATTCCAAGTTGGTAGGAGAATCAGGGATAGAATCTGGGGCTTCTGACTTCCAGCCATCTGCTTCAACTAAAGCCTGTTCATACCAAGCTGGCTTAAAAAAATTAAAAACAAAAAAACAAACAACAACCCAAAAAAACCCAGTCCCTGTCCTAAACCCCAAATGCTTTTTATTTAAAAAAAAAATGAAGAAGGAAGAGAGTGGCAGTCAGAAGTAAATTCCATATTGAATAGTCAGGGTCTTCTGGCCACGATCATAATGTTCTGCAGTAAAATTATCCATACAGGGTATTTATACACCTATATATCAGAACTACAACTACCAGGGATTGGACTTTATTGCTGTCATATAATATAAAACCTCACATTCTTCAAAGTTTCAAACAACTTCTAAATTGGACTGTGGTTTCCCTACTCCATTTATCTCCAAACTATGGTATGACCACAAGAAAGCCCTTCCGTAGAGGGTTTGATTAATAAAACAGATATGGATCAATTCAGCAGGTTTTCCGTGGATTATTTTTGGTGACAGATGTAGCTCATTAATTCCCATGTATGAGACACCACCTCTCTAGTGTGAATCCAAGAGATACATTAATCTCTGGACAGAAAGTGAGAATAATACAGTTCCATCTGTATTTATTTGTGCTTACTGTATACATTTGTGCTGAATGTGCAAGGCACATTAGATATTTTAATGAGCAAAAGGAGTTTGTTTCTACGATAATTGTTACTAAGAGATATGTTACTTATTTAACTTGAGGAACATATAGGCTATGCCTACCAAAATGTGTATGTTATATGATTCAGGAATCCATGTTTTCAGGAAGTAAAAAGATAATCAGAAAGGAAATTCTAGGTTATTAAAAAATAATTTAAAAAGTCCCATCCTTGACTCTTTGGAGGTCACACAGAAGGTGAGTTATCATGGCCATTTCCTTTTATCCTAATCAAAATCCTATCCTGGTTTTCCTGCTTAAGTTTTTTTGAGCCAGTTTCTAGATTCGTTGCAAATGAATTTCTTCACAGATCTTAGAAGTGACACCAAATATTTAGAGTTTTATACTATGTAAAGTTAAGCAGGGGCCAAGTTTATTTTCACTGAAAGTTGATAACCATGTTGGACACACAGAATGTTTCTTTTCCTTGCTGCTGACCGTTGAATGAAATATTTTATTGAGTAAACTTTATATTTTATTTGCTTTTGCACCCCAGCTTAAAATCAAGGCCTAATTTTTAAAAAGACTAATAAATGTATTTTTGATATTTTCACCGTAACTTTACAAGCAGTTTCTCTCCTCTGCCCTCTAATAACCACCTTCTGCATTTTTATGACTTAGTTTAAAATTACTATTGTAATTTTTTTACTGAGTGAGCCCATCAGCGCCCTTGGCAGCGAGATTTTGTTACCAAGAATCCAGAAGCCGAGCCTGCGTTTGTTGCCATGATTACAAAGTTTCCCTGGATAGGGTTCAGAGCCTCACCCTGACCTCATGACTGTAACCGGAGTCCTGACTCCTTCACCAGCTTCTCCGAAATGTGTGATAGGCTTGGGTCCTATAACCTGTTGCTTAAATGAGCATATATATTTTTATACAATGGTTTTGCGTTATAAATATTTTATGTGATTAACATCTGGCCTTGATGAAATCCAGACAAAATAATTAGTGGTACCCACCGTAAAAATGTGATACCTTAGGAGAGTTATTCACAGGTTTGGATTTCCCCAGGACCTCGGGATGCACTCTTACAGACCGGATGTGGCCATGCGGCGTGAACTGCAGGGCTCCGAGCTGCACTTTTCTGTTTTGTTCAAGAGCACCTCCAGCAGGAACACAAAAATCCGAGAAACCTCAACTCTTCATTCTTTAAATTACTAAATAAAATTAAATAGGCTATAAAAAGTCATTTACTATTAAATATCAGGCAATATTGACTTGTGTGTCCAAAAGTCACACTTAAAGCCGGGCAACAGCAATCAGCATGAGGTGGCTGTGGACACTATGACATGATGCCTACTTGTCAGAAACAGACGGTCTTTTTTTTTTCCATGGAAGTGAAAAAGTGAATGATGTACTTCATATTTTAATTGCTTCTACTGAGAGATCAATTAAGGGATAAAAGAGACTCTGGTATACTGTGATTATTTTTCATGGTGAACATATTCAATAGCATGTGGGTAAAGCCGTATTGTTATATCATGCTCTGTGCCATATTTCCTAGGTTGCCTTTAGGAAAATTTAGTGCACGCCACAGCAGTCATCTGAAAGGAATCATTTCTTCATTACAACTCATAACTTAAAACTATAAAATATCAGGCAGAAAAAAAAATTGGCCCAATTAAGAGAAATTTGATAATGGTAGAAAAGCACATATAAATATGACTGGGAGATGATAAGATTATTTTAATTTTCCCATTTGCACTCGAATTATTTATTTTACAAATCTCCAGATCTTTTATTACTTAAAACCCTCTGCTGAATCATGAAAAGCAGCTTAAGTTAGCAATTTTCCTCTGCAAAATCTAGCTGCTAGCATCTGGTGAACACTTGGATAACCTAGTCGGGGCCTATGGAAATGATTATTTTAAGACTCCATTCAACATGCCTGGACTTAAAAAACCAGCCAGAATCACACTCTGCACATGCATTTTCTGTCAGGGATTTGAAAAGCTGGCATTAGTAGCAGCGTGGTCTGCAGGCTGTTGCAGTGCTGGAGATGGCGGTAGGAGATAGGAACTGCAGGCAGTCTGGATACCCCCGGGTCTGCCAACCGCCCCTGGGCTTCCCCTGCGGACCAGGTGGCCAGGCCGCGGCGCAGCCCTCCATCCCTTCTCACACTTACATTTAGACGTGGCTGTCTGTGGAATCAGGACCAGCGTCCTACCTCGTGCCTTCCTCTGGCACGCCTGGGGCTGGTTTCTGTCTCTTCACCAGATGCTGCTGCACGTCCCGAACAGCGACTGAAGTGGGAAAAAAAAGGATACTTTTACTCAGCGATTTTCAACGACTTTGCCGCAAATGTTTTAAAACATGCAATACCTGGCTATTTAGTCAGGGGCACTGGCCTCTTTTCCCTCAAACTGTCAAATAAAAAAAATGACAACACTCAACACAATAATAGCTATCTGGTGTAAATGAATCAAAATGATACCTTTTCTTTTTTTTTGCCATATAGGCCCAAAATATATTTTTTTGGTGTGCCACAGAATTTTAGTAATTCGTTTATGTGTGCCATGAGATGAAAATGTTTGAAAGTAGCTGCTTTTAGTCAATTGGAAAGACAACAAGAAGCTGAATTATCAAAGTGTATTGTTTTTGGATCATAAGACAAATTACATAATAGGAATGAATAAATACACACTTCAGTAAAAAATGCTATTATTTGCCAAGATTTAAGTGCACGTTTAGGAAATATTAGGGATCTTTGTGTGCTGATTAGGAGAGAGAATTGTGTGCGTGTGTGTTTCTATACATGCAAATATGCACTTACTTGATTTTACACATATACTATATATAGTTTCTGTTCAAATAAATAATTTATTGCATATCTTTATTGCCATTCATGGTTATTTTATGTGCTAAGTTCTCACTAAAATAACTGCCATTAGTACAGATTGGAGATAATTGAGAACGGATTTGGGCATTGGCTATAGAGGAAGCAAATTTATGAGGAAGTTATACCTCAGGGAGAAAAGTTAGGTTTATTTTAGAAAAGTGAGTTCTTCCAGCAACACGTTTTTCATCCATCTGTGCACAACGGTGTTTGCGCTAGAAACTACTCCTAGTTCTTTATCAATCAGGTCTGATAGGGCTTCACTTGGCAACACTTTCAGGTTTTCGTCTGAGCGTCCCGTGTAATTTCGTTGAAGATACTTTATAAATCATCCACAATGTAGACTTTTTATAGACTGTAGGGGACTTGTTCCCACTTAAACTGAGTTTCAGAAATTTACCTCTGTGTGTTGGACACCAGACACTTTACTGAGTTCTGTTATATTTCACAGGGACTTGTCCAGGAGCTATTATCAACTTTCCTTGTTCAAAAAAGATTAAATAGGAGCAAAGTCAGACATTTAGAGAAACAGAAAGATCTGAAAGCTAAGCTTGACTGGTTAGAAAATAATTGCAGAATTGCATATCCAATTTAGAATTTCTACAATGTCATACAAGTGATGTATTCTCGACCAGCGCTGGTCGATAAAGCCTCCTGTGACAATGAGAATGTTCTGCGCTTGTGCTGTTTGCCATGGTGGCCACTGGCCACGCCTGGCCACCGAGCACGGGAAATGTGGGTAGTGCGCATGTGGAGCTCAATTTGTAGTTTCATGCGATTTTAATTAACTTGAATTTAAAGACCCACGTGTGGCCAGTGGCTAACTGACTGGAAATTATAGCTGCTAGAGTTTATCTGTATTCGGTATTCAACATGAAACGAAGAACTGCCGGAATGTCTTCTAGGTGCTGAGTGTCTGTAAAGCACGACTGTCCTCGGAATGCAAGGCCGAGGCTCTGTGATGAGGCCTTCCGTAGGGAGCCCCCACAGCGTGTGCACAGGCCCAAGGCTGGCAGCAGTGGGCTCTGAACTTTGGCTCAACTTGTGGATATTCAGACATAAAGTTTGGGTTAGACCTAGGTGATCTGAGAATCTTTTGTTTCTGGAAAGCCATGGGCTCTCAAATTACCTCCAGTAATAAAGTTCAATGACGGTAAAGGAACTCAAAGGCTTGACTTTTCCAGCCTGTTTCTTGTCAGGTATGACTGGCAGGTAATAGAGACAGATATGAACATAGCTATCCCCATGAAAGAGAATCTCTGGATTCAGCCTGGATAGCAGAAATAGGCTGAAAAATACTTTGGCACCTCTCCCCAAATCATTTTTCAGTAAAAATTCAGTGAGGAATACTATGTGCAAGTCACCACGGTTCATGTAGGAGATAAAATGTTGGGAAAAAAATAGATACAGCTCCTGCCCTCCCGAGGACTAATTGTGTTAGATGACAAGATTGTTTCCCAATGTCTTCTTCCAAAATTTATTTTTCCTTGGACGTGGTGAAAGTAAAACAGGAGAAAGACACAGAGAGTCAATGGAAATGCTGAGGATCACTACAAGGCGTGTGTCCCACATCTTATTCAATTTACTTCTCTCTGCACAGCCTTCTGAGTCCCA